>JAWHQI010000120.1:3862500-4092500 GCA_033032865.1 Dactylorhiza incarnata | reverse complement strand
TTATTCACAAATATAGAAGGAGCATTTCTTGAGAAATTGAGCTTATTCATGATTCCCCTCCACTCTTTTAGCATTTCTTGCAAACTAATCTTATTCTCATACCTAAATACCACTATTTGATCTTCTTGCTTAATTTGCAATTAAAAAATTATTTTTGATCCTTACATGAGGCTTTCTTTAAATATCAAGATCAAGGGAGAAATTGACACGGAGTCGTATGTATTCTTCGCCAAAATTAGAAGCATGAGGAGGACGATGCACTCAACAAAGCAGTTGATTACACGGAGACATACCTTACCGCGGAACGCGTATTAGTGAAGAATTTCACTTACTAGAAACTAAGGAATGCATGCAAGCAGGAAGAAGATGACCAGAATTAGAGATGAAACTTCGGGGACGCTGTGAGATAGACAGAGCATAGCCTATAATTTTTCTTTCAAATAAGTGAACTTTCAAGTGAACATATGCATTTATTTCTCCCATCTCTCAAATTGGCTATGTGCACACAATAAAATAAATTATTTTATTCATTTTCTCACCAAAAAAACACTTAAGCGCGGGAAAACCTCTTCTTCTTCCGACCAAAAGAGCGAGGTAGAGGCGATTCTTAATTAATAGTGCTTCGTCTCTTCGGATGAGCAAGGAAATGAAGTGACCTAGATGGGTGACGTGCTATCGAATTCCGCACATCGCCTTCCATGGCAGCAACTATTTCTGCTCGATCGATCCCATTCACCTAAACCTAAGATTTTTGTTTTCCTCCGCAACTATTTCGGGTGATTTATAGTTCTGAGCAAATCTTCAATTTATATAATCACAACTTATTTTGTACAAAAATCTGATTTTCATGGCATGTCGAAACAAGAGGAAGGTCAGTTGCATGACACGAAGTAGAAGGGATCTGGTGATCCACATGTATGAACAACAACGGAGAGATGGGGGAGACACATAGTCAAACTTGACGTGCACTTAACATTGCTCTATTTTTTATGTCAATTTGAAGGAATCTTTGAATTCTTCTTGTTTGTATATATATCTTTAACTGCATTAAAGATGTAGTTGGAGTTGTAGAATTAATCTTAGCCATCCAATCTGTGACGAGCTTTTGATCTCAGCTTTTGATCTCAGCCATCCAAAGGAGAGAGAGAAAGAAAGAGAGAAGAGAGAGGGGGAGAGGGAATCTTTATAGCCCTCTTATACCTACATTTAGAGATAGAAAGAAGGGAGAGGGGGAGAGAAGAGAAAGGGAGAGAGAAATTGATTTTTTAGCTAAAAATTTATATTTTTTTACAGAATAAAAATTATAATATTAATTCATATTTTTACGGTCATTTTAAGAACTCATATGTATATGTTTTGAATGAAAGGTAAGTGCTCATATGCAGATGCAACCCACTTATAAGCGGGCGCAGCCCGCTCGAATGCGGGCGCAGCTTACTCGAATGCGGGCGCATCCCGCTAAGAGTCAGCAAGCACAGGCGAAGCCCGTGCAGAGCTGCTTATATATACACACACACACAAACACAAGTGACAGATACGGGGTTTCACCCCTACGACCAACTGCGACAGTACCCCGAATGTGACAATACCCCGATCACGACAGTACCTTGACTGTGACAGGCTCAGGGCTTCGCCCCTATCAATTAATTAATGCAGTTTAAAATAAACGCATTATAAATTAATAAATGCAAAAATTAATTATACACCATTTTTTTATTTATGTAAAAAAATATCATTATTATTCATATATTATTAAATTTTCATCATTAACTTTTTCAAATTAAATTAATTGATTTTCATTATTATTTTTCAAATCAACTTTAATAAAGTTGACATGTCTAATGACAGCTATCATAATAGATACATGAGCTTTTCTATTTTTTTTAATTTAATGAATTTTCTTGATTAATTTTAATTTGGAAATACGGTGTAATCACTTAACTGAACATTGTAATTACTTATATATATTATATTAACAGCGAAAAGTTGTCTTTGATAAAACATTCAAAATTGTCAAATATAGTCTTATTGTTTCATCTGATAACTTAACCTATATTATAATCTATTTAAAATTTAAAAATATAATATTTATTTATGTAATTATTACACAATATCCCCAAATAAAAAAAAATAGTAGAGCTCCTATACCTATTATAGTAAGTTGTCATTAAAACAGCTCGAACTGTTCTCTATTGTTTATAAATGGAGATTTTTATTCCTCGTAATATATTTAATGGCTTATTTTATTAAATATATCTATAAGTTTATAACTTAAATAACTCGTAATATATTATTCCAACTATAATATACAATATATTGATACATACAAAATGAACTTAATATTGAATATCTTTTAATTATTATTTATCATATTATTATTTATTATTATTTTATCAAATGTATCTACTAGTTTATATCTTAAATAACTCTTAATATATATATATATATATACATAATAACTATACATATATAATTATACACGGGCATATATATATATTTAAAATATTAAAACGGGAAAGTTATTTTTGGTTAAACATTCAAAAATGGATGTGTGCACATCAGTGATAAAGTCACATCAAAAAATTATTAGATATTTTTCTCTTAAAGTTGATGTGCATATAGCACATTTAGGTCTTTTTTTCTTAAAATTAATGTGCATATTAAAAATGCTTTTAGGCAAGCCAAATTTATTAAAGTTGATGTTAAAAATTCATGATTAAATTTGATTTTAAAAAATAATGAAATGATTTCTTACTTTTAAATTGAGAGAGAGAGAGAGAGAGAGAGAGAGAGAGAGAGAGAGAGAGAGAGAGAGAGAGAGAGAGACGGATATACCGCGGAGAGCAAGGACTGGTAAATCTGATCGGTGAAGTAGGTGTAGGAGCTTCCGCTATCAAGAACTACGGGTTGGTTTGTCCCCAGCAGCAGCTTGCCAGCGTATATGCTAGCCATTCCAGGTGAATAATATTTCCTGCACGAAATACATGACCAGGGAAGAAGAAGAAACAGTTAATCATGACTCCATAATTAACCTACAAATAGTAGGTTAGCAGCAGACGACGGTAAAATCTCACTGCGCTGCGACGCGGGCCATGGGCGCCCAACTGACGCTCCTGGGAGGAACAACGTCTTCGCCAAAGAACAAAAACCCAGCGCGCTGCCTGCTCAGGCAATGGCCGACGACGTTACGGCAGACGCCGAGCTCACGCAGCTGGGAGAGGATGCCGACCTTCCCGTTTCCAAGCCCTAGAACTCCATCTGTGGCTGAGCGGCCGTTGGGCTCGGCCGATAGACCGGCCTGCTGGTCATATCCACAGCCGAAGGTGAGGATGGGGTTGACGCGGGATCTGTTTGTGAGGCGGACGGCGAAGGCGTCGGCCACCAGAACGCCGATGGAGGAGCCGTGGTCCTGGTACTCGATCTCGTAATCGCACTGATGTGGTACATCGCACCCGCCTTCGTGGTTCGTCGATTCGTGTAATGCCGCGCAAAGGGGATCCTCGCATGGCACAAGGCGGTTCTTCGCCGGCCGATAGAGAGGGTGGGGACCCTGCGATCATGGGTTGAAAATCAGGGAGGAGTAAAAACCCTAAACGATTTGAAAATCAGGGAGGAATAAAAACCATAAACGGAATAGGAGCAGTCAATCCATTGATTGATGGAATACCTGAGAGCATCTGACGCAGGGGGCGTCGCATTGGAGCCAGGTGACATCGCTGCCGGAGTCCACGTCGAGAAAATACGGTCTCGGCGGCTCGCCGATGTAGATCAAGACGTAGTAGAACCTTCACTAGTTCATCCAACAATCAGTAATGGCGAATCGATCTAGCTAGAACCAATATTAAGGATCGGATCTTACCCGTGGGGATACACGTTTCCATAAACGGGAAGAATGAAGGAGGACGGGGATGGCCGATCTTCGCCATGGATGCTGCTTGGTGCTGCTGTTGACGGTGAGTCCAGTACTGGCGATGGCTCCCGCCAAGGCCAGAACCTAGGTTTCCTGGGTGATGTCGACGGGGTGGATGGGGTGATGTCGGCGGAGCACGATGGGAAACCGGCGAGGACGACAGCGGCAATGATCGCAGCCACGACGATCGTTTTACCATGTAACCCCTTTCGCCGCCCCATCGCCTCTTTTTTTGTTTGCACTGAGGGAAGCCAACCAAGTGAGGAGAAATTGCTCTTTTACTTTAGGTCTCTCCCTTTATATATATAGCGATAAAGACAGAAGAGTAGGTCTATGCTGTGCGTAGGTCTGCAAGCGGTTCGGTTCAGTTCGGTTTTATGTAAAATCAATATCGAATCGAATAGGCTCGGTTTTTACACACTCAAAACCGAAACTGAATCGAATCCAATTGGCTCGGTTCGGTTCGGTTCGGTTTTTTACCCGTCGGTTCGATTTTCTACAAATGCTTCGGAGTTGCCTCTATCATAAAAATTATGAGATTTTTGAACTATAAGATCAACATTTAGTGATTTAGATTTACTAGTGCACCCAAAAAATGTAGAACTATTAAAATTTCAAAATGGAAACAAAAGTACATGTTAACATATTTAATTATCACTAATCTTATTTAATTTTAATCCATGTGTATTTCATCCTCGCCACTAGCCTCAACACATTTAATTATCAGTGACCTTATTTAATTTTAGTGGAACTTCTGAAAAATGGCAAGCAAAATTTAGATTGACGGCGAGAATGTACCTATCTGGCGATGAAATGGCGAGGCAAGACCAGTAGAGCAGATCTCCTGCGAGAAATGGCGAGATCGGCGACAGCTAGGGAGTGAACAAGATTTAGATTGACGTTTTATACGGGAGCATTTCCAAAAACTGGAATGAACAAGATCGGCTAGGGAGTAGCTATCCGGCGACGAAATGGCGAGAGGGGGAGAGCTACGATGATGAAATGGCGATGAAAACTGGCGGCGAAACGATGAGAGGCGGAGAGCTCCAGGGAAGACACGGCGGAAATGGCGACCGGCGAGGCAAAGCTCGCTGGGGAAGAAATGGCGGAAATGGCAAGGCCCCGCCTAACCGCCGAAACCTTTGTGGAACTGCCGCTCTACGGAAGAAATGACGGAAAGGGCTAGCCGGCTAGGAATTGAAAAATGAAAATAAGGTTTTATGACTTTATCTTTTATGTTTTATCGGGTCTGACCAGTGACCAACTAAGCGGAAATAATCAAATAAATATGATTTATCGGGCCTAACCAGCTAAGCTTTAAATAATAAAGAATCAAAGATGATTTAAAATAGGCCGAATTGTTGGTGCGCCCAGCCGCCCACTCTATTATGCTGTTGGTCGGAAATAAATGGGTTTTTAAAATAATAAAAATGATTTATACTACGCTGCTGTTCGGTTCAATCGGTTTTTACATGGTGAAAACCGAACCGAACCGAATTTGGGTCGGTTTTCAGCCACCACAAACCGAAACCGAACCGAACCGATCGGTTCGGTTCGGTTCAAAAGTCGGTTCGGTTGACTCGGTTCGGCTCGATTTGAGCGGTTTCGGTTTTTACGTACAGGCCTAGCTGTGCGTCAGGCGCCATCAGACGATTAAATTGTTTGTGCGAGTAACGCACTTAATATCACGGTGTCGCTGCCTACTTCTGCTAGCACGATTTTTAGCACGATTGTTCTAAAATACGGTGTAACGGCCCCTTGCTATTGGCTACCGTCACAAGAACATTACCTTAAAATCATTTAACATCAGAGGCGCCAGGTAGAAATATTCAGTGATTAAAATATCATGCTAGAGTACAAAAAGGAAATTGCAGGATAATTAAAACATTTCATTTCATTTCAAACTGATGAAATACAAAGATAGCCCAACATATACATGCAAAAGGAGGGCTTATCACAAAAGCGTAGCATAATATACAAGGCTGACTCAGCCCAAAAACTCATCAGAGTATACTACTATATACAGACATAACTACTACTGACTACATAAAATAAAACAGGAACTCTTCATGAGGGCACTCGGGGTCTCTGCATCCCTCCCGATGAGCGTCCTGAACCTCGAAGACTGTGGTAGACACTTCTACCCAGAGACGATACTTCTTTTGTTGACGAGGAGAACATGGAGGACGGGGATTTCTGGTTGCTGGGATGGCCTCTTCTTTAACATGTTTAGTTGCATTTTTTAATTAGTCAAAAGACTAAGCGAATTCTTATTGCCCCCACCCCCCCCCCCCCCCCTATATTCTTTTGATAATTTTTAGTGCATCGTTGGATCATAAATCATTTCATTTTAGCGTGCACTTTACTTTTTATCCTAGCAATTCTTGTTCACGTTGTTATTTTACATTTCCTTTTTAACTACATACAATCGTATTCATGACACGTTGGATATTTTATCCCATTTCATTTTCTTTATTGGGCACTGTTAATGATACATTGTTCTTCCTTTCATGTATTTATATAGCGCGCTTTATTTATCTGTGTGCCTTTTCATATTCGCACACATATAAATCCTTTACGTGCCTTGTCATATTCGCACGTTTATTTTTCATTTCATTTCATATTGGGAGGACATTCACCCCACCTCCACTAGTTGGGTACATCCTTAACATAGCCCATTATAGTTAGCATCAATGCTCTGTTCACTTATCTATTACTTGATTTTTTCCTTTTTCCTTACATACAACTTTATTTCATGAATATTAGAAGGAAATAATACCAATCAAACTAAGCAACAGAAATTAGGGAAATAAAAACTCACTGCGGCTTTCCCTTTACGTGGGTCCCGCCCAGCATCGTCATTACGTTTCCCGCCTCCTTGAGATGTCATCACCTATAAGAGGAGTCACCTAAATTAATTTGCAATCTAGGTGGGTTCCATTTGACCTAATTAGGTCAAATACATCATTTATGTTGGCTGCCCTAATTTAATATCAGGGTTTTTTCACTAAATATGCAAAGAAACAACACCCTCAAGCCTACTCTTACATTCAATGGAGTAAAAGACATCAAATCTTAATTACACATTGCTGCCCTAATTTTTGAGGAAGGGGTTTTGCTCCAAATGAGGGCTAGAACACACTAAGAGTTGATTTCCAACATGAGAAACACTATAAATTTCTGAAATCCACATAACCTCAATTAGGGTTTCACTAAAATGCTTGAAATCATGAACTAACGTCAAAATATGCATAACAATCCCTTTCAGAAACTTTTAATATGAAAAGGAACTAAAAACTCCAAGAAAAGAAAATCCTAGATCTCTGGCTCTACTCCAAAAGATGTCAAATCTTTATATAAGACCAAAGAGAAGTATAGAGGAGTGGATTACCTCTTGATAGGAGAAGAAATCACGAAAAACGGAGAAGATTTGGGCTCTCGGGAGGCAAGGGCGTCGAGCGGCGGCGTCCGCTTGTCGTCGGTCTCGCAGAGGGTTGGGAGAGGAATGAGAAGTATCGGGTTTTGATTAGCCCTTTACGCGAGATCCGGCTGCTCCCTTGATGACACGCACGCTTTTAAAAAGCGTGAGTCACGGCTATTTGAGCCGGTTACAGTCACGTTTCCTAAACGCAGCCCATTCTAGCAGCCAATCTTTTGTTACATTATTGATTTCCTCATTCATTTCAGCCCTTTTTAATCATCTGGCCAGCCTAAGCATTAGTCATTAGGTTATTTTATGTCTTATTATCATTTGTTAATTACTTAATACGTATGTTACATGTTTGTTTCCTATTCTCGTCGCTTCGCTGCACACATTTTGTACATAACCTCATAAAACATTATTCATAAACATTCGTACCTCGTCGCCGGCGTCACATACGGTCAGTATTTAATACGACCGTAGTATACAAATATAGCCATATATTTTCACAGAAGATCTCCGCAATTGGAATCACGATCATGCGGCTCTATTTGCTTCCGCACGGTGATCTTTTTGATCGCCGTGTGTTACACGATAAGATCGAAATACGATCGTATTTCAATGAATATGGTCGTATTTCAATACAGTCATATTTTCGTCAAAAAATGCTCCGTCATAGGATCACAGATCGGATGACTGTACGAGTTACACACCTAGAGAATGACGCGTTACTCGCAGAAGTGTTGTCGCGGCAGTGCATATAATGGAAGAAGAATAGATGATTAGGAATTTAGGATGTATTTATATATAATTTATATACATATATATAAAGATATTCATTTAGTATTTTTTGTGGTATAATGGTGGCTGACTATTTAGACTCTGTTTGGCGACCTCACCTAAGAAACTTCATCCAATTTTATGTTCAAACTAGTTTTTTTATGACGGTTATAACCGTTGTCATGCCAAACATACATTTTATGACGATGAAGTTTTTTTGTTCAAACTCGCCGGGGCAAAAAAACCGCGTCGAACGGAGCCCTAATCTTGGCCGTCCGATCTGAAATCCAATTCAATTTTAATCGTCGGATGAAATTAGTTCCAAAGCTTTCCTCCTCTTAAGAGCGGATTGCAATCGTGTGACTGGGGAGCAACAAGCGGCAGGTGTGTCGTCACGTCAGAGCACTGCCGCGGTCGAAGTACTATTGTTGGCCGCACGAGTGAGGGTGGGAAAGGGGGAGGGAGGGGCGTGCACCGTCACTCGTAGTATATATACTGAGGTTAGGAGCCGCCCAATGTCGCCGTGTATAAAATGGGAAAAGGCCAAATACATAAAGGTCATTGCTACACAAACTATGAAAATGATTATTAGCACCAAAATAACTCTTTATCACACGTGTCCTTCGCGTCGCATCCCTCGTTCCCGCAGCTTTGTGCTCTCTTTTCTGCCTCCCTCTCGCCTCCGGTTTGTACTCGCATAGTTCTCGTTCCCTTGCCGTGGCTAGAGTTTCTACCTCCCACGCACCGGCGGAACTAGATAGGGACACCCCAGGTGTGACTTCGTCTTCGAGGATACTGTCTTCGGCGATACTGTTTTCGATCTGGAATGCCTACAATGTGAAATCACATTGAAGATCGCCTTCGATGCCGCTTGCAAGTTGTTGAGAATTGATGGCATCGTTAGCGAAATTAAGAAACATGCTCCCTAAACTCGAGGAAGAAGGGGATGCGGATAACGAGCAGACGATTTCGGCGTAGTTTTCTAAGTAATCGTTTATCAGTTAGTAGTCTTGTTTTTTGAAGGTTGTATTGTTGAAATTCGCTCCAGGTTTAACCCTTCTATGTTAACTTCACTCAGATATTTGCACAGTGAAAAGGTTAACATTCCTAATATTTGATATTCTTTAAAAATTTGTCTGCGGCTAACAATTTTGCTTGCGGATAAAGTTATTTGGAAAAATGATTTGCGGTTAATAATAATTTACGAATAGCCTAAAGTGTTCAATTTTAGTCTAAGTTTGAAATAGGTTCATAATTTTTCTCATATTGGTCCAAAATTTTGGCAATGTTTGAAATAAGTCCTTAGATTAAGGTGCCGTTTGTTTGGGCGGATACGGATTGGCGAAATCGGCGTTCCAAACAAACGCGCCGTTTGTTTGGGCGGATTTGTTATACCACTTTTTTTTTAATAAACGCACCCTATAGAAGGCTTTCATATGTGGCTCCCCACCTCCAGTCGCCCTCGTCCGTTGTATCGTCCCCGTCCCTGTGTCTGTTCTTCTCGACGGAAACCCTCACCCCGATCACCAGATCTCTCGCCGTCGACTGAATTTCTCACCGGAAAATGCAGCGCTTACACCCAAAAAGCACCGGCGACCACCCCTCTGCAAGCAGGCGGGACTATTCTCTCCCCATCAACGACGATCTCTTCCCTCCGGCATCTCCCATCGACGACAAGCTCCTACTTCTCCTCTCCCGCCGGCTATGTTTTTTTAAATGTGTGTGTGTGTGTGCTGGGCTAGTATGTGTGTGTGTGTGTGTGCGTGTGTGTGTGTGTGTGAATGCATGTGTGTGTGTATCACATGTTATGATCATTGTAGCAGAAACATGTCTTTATTTAAATATAATGAGATTTGTATTTTTAATGTTTCGAATTAGATGTCGATGTTAGTCTTTAATTGTAGTTTAAAACTCCATCTCTAGCAACTCTGCAAACTCAATTTCATTCAAACAAATTTTTTAATCAAAACTCTGTTTTGAAGAAATATCACTTTTCTCAAACTCTATTTTCTATTAGCTGCTTTCCATAGCAGCAACCTAACTAAACATAGCCTAATTTTGTTAAGCTTTTAATGATTTTAGATAAAATGAGAATCATGTGGCCCTAATATGGATATTAAGTATTATTATTTTTATAAAAAAATAAAAAAAGTTTCGATATTATTAATTTATGTCTAAATAGGACCGAAATGTTATATATGACAAAATAAAAATATTAATTATTTCTAGGATTTTTATAATAAAATTATAATACTCAATATTCACATTAACATCACATTATCACCTTAGAACTACCATATTATCTAAAAGAATTAAAAACTTAACATAACTTTGTATAAGGTGTAACATCCCCTTTGATTTAGGCACACTAGAAGTTTTAGGGCACTCCTTAGGACCCACTGAGCCCTACGGGGCTCAATGCACTTAGTGGATCCTAAGTAGGCCTTAAAGTGCCCAAGGGGACTTCCACCACCCTAGTGAGTTGGGTTAACTACCCTAGTGGGTTGCCAATGGACTCAAGTCAGCCATAGGTGCTCCACGTCACCCAAGGGTCAAGTTAAGTCAAACCAAAGGGTTGACTTGGTCAACCCTAACCATAATTAGGGCTTAGGAGTGCACTAAGCTACTTGGGCTCACCCAAGTGACATTATGGCATGGGATTGGGCCCATGGGTCCCCCATGATCTCCACCTCAGCATGTTGACTGGTCATGATTAACACTAACGGTTGACTTGGTCAAACCTAAGTTTTATGCATTGTTTAGTGCTAGGGTTTGAGGTTTGGACATCACCTGGACTCACCATGGGTCCCATTGACTGGTGACAATAAGCTAGGGTCTTCTAACTCCTCCACATGGCCAGCCTTGTCAGCAAGGAAGTCATACCCGGCAAGGGAGTCAACCATAGCCCACTTCTAGTTGTAACCGGTCCCATACATTGAATCATGGTTCGATTAATGGCCTAGAGATCATGAAATGTCAAGGGACATGTGAAAGTGCAGAATAGGAATTGAAAATTACTCTAGGGGGATGAATAGAGTTTTATAAACTTTTACACAATCATTCACAATACATGTCGTAGATTATGTAAAACAAAATAAATGATTATGCAAGATAATAAATTCTAAGCTATAGAACAATTATCCAGACGACACAAAAGTTGTATAAAGGTTCTAAAAAATATTGAGTGAGTCCTCTTTTATACCCCTTGGTAGAGTTTCACTGCAAATTGTCAACTCTTTTGATAAGGAGTGTTGAAGCCAGGAAAATCCTAGCTTCAAATGTTCGGACCTAAGTGTAGCCGAAGGTTACTGATTCCGCGCTTCGACGACTTGCATCTGAAGGCTGGCTCGAAGAAGAAAAAGAGAGACCATAAACAGTCCCCATGGAGCTTAGCAGGGAGGTTCCGCCACGTACCCGAAAGCTTAAGTAAAAACTTCCCCTCCACGACCACATATGACTGAGCTTGGTACTAGGAAGGCACTGGCTTGATGAGAATCTCGCCTGGATGGGGGAGGGTGTAATCTCTGATTTTGTAAGTGTCATTCCTGGTACCTTTGGGAGTCTATTTATAGACAAATTCCAAAGGAGGGGATGCAGATGACTATGCATGGCCCATACGAGATTGGATAGATGAACCTGATGAGTGGACGATAATTGAAGGATCTCGCCCACGTATGATGAGATGTTGTTGATAGTCGTCGCTTTAGGGAGGATCTCGCCCACGGCTTGCGAGATGCTGATGATAGTCGCCGCTCAGGGGTGAGTAATCCTGATACTCACATCTTGCATTAAATGCTCATGTGAATTGTAGTTATCTCTGACTTGACTTCTGACTCTGACTTTTTGCCCACGTGGCATGAATGGTCCTTCCCTCGAAGAATATGAGTTGCACACAATCCCCGCTCTTTGAGAGCAACAAAGTGGCTCGAAAAGAAATATACAACCCTTATTCGGCAAGGGTATTTTGGCGAGTATCGGTCATACTCAAAAGCATGTGGGTCCCCTCCGACATCTATAAATAGGAGCAGAGAGGCCTTCCCTGACACACCCCTTTTTAGCTTACGGCGAGATGCCAACTCTCGAGGAGATAATCACAAAGACACAAGCGTTGATGAAGCTGCTGAACAAGACGCATGACGATGATCCTCGCCATGGGGGGGGGGGGGGGGGGGAGGGGGTGAAAGAGGAAGAGGGACGATGTTGAGCGTCCGACTAAGAGGTCGTCAAGGGAGGATGCTCCATCAGAAGGCCCGGTGCAACCTGTGTCAGACCTGGTCCAAACCCGACTGAGCTAGGCGGGTTTGGTGATGCTAGCGAGCAACAGGCCACTGTCAGCGAGCCTTCGTTCGTTCCCCTTGACACCACCGCCACAGGTAATTGTAGCCCATCTTCAGAAATCTTGTAATTGTTGGCTTTACTGATGACGACTTTCTCTTTCAGCGACTCTTCCTCCAGAGGCCAACTCGGCCCGGCCGAGCGCGTCGGCGCCTCTTGCCGGGGAGCCGGCGAGCGCAGAACGTCTACCACCTCCTCCAGCTATCCTGTCTGGCGTCATCCCCCAACAAGAGCCTTCTCGCCAACCGCGCTCTTCGACAGAGGTTGGCGAGAGTAGTTCCCGTGTGGGAATTTTAAAGCTAAGGAGAGCGAGGGTCACGTCCCCCTATCCTCCTTTGGCTACCTCGTCCGAAACTCCTTGCCCGCCGGCGATGTCCGATCTAGGTCATCCCACTTCTGGCGGAAGAGGAGGCGGTCAGTCCTCCTTTGCGCCGCCGCCCTCCACATTTGCGAGGGCAGATGATCGCGGAAAGGGGCCCGTGGAACCGCCATCCGGGCCCTCTTCCCGCCAGCACGAGATTGTGCCTCCGCACCTTCATCCAGTGTGCGGGAGTGGTAGAGGTGGGAGGTCTGGGACTAGGCGGACCCCTCCTCGTCGTATTTCCCCACCATGTCGACAAGATACTCCTCGGCGGACGCCTTCTCCCCGCCGACATCCCAGGGTAGCTCTTGTGCGCGCAGGTACTTCACACTTTAAAGTGGTCTGTCGCGTTCTTATTGTGGGTGTCCCTTTGACTCGCTTTTATCTTTGCTAGGTCGCGCGACGTCCCAGGGATCCGCCTTTATAGGTGCCATCGACCTGCCTTTGCGTGAGTTCCAGATGAAACTGGTCTCCGCATACCTCGATCTTGAAGCCAAGGTCGACAGGCTGGCGGCGTATGAGGCAAATCACCGAATATCCCAGGTGGAGGCTCACATTGTGAACATCGAGGGGTTCAAGAACCGGCTTGAGGCTTCAGAGGCCAAATACTACACCATCAATGAGTTGGATAGGCAGATGGCTGATGTGGAACATCGGCAGGACCTACTGCAGGCCGATCTTCGCGACATGCAGGCGAGTATGGGTTCCCTCGGGACCCTTACTCGCATAGAGGATCACATCCGCCTCAGCAAGGACTACATGGCGAGGGCTAGGGAGCAGATGAGCCTCGCGCACGAGCTGGGATGGACCGGGCGACATGTCCATACTTCGGAGAGGCGCGGCAATCCCCCATGACTATGACTTGGACGTCGGCAACCGACCTCTTCCTTTTCTTTTCTTTGTGCAAATTCAACATTCAAACTATTTGTAATAATTAAAATTTATTATGACAATGATCTGATGTATGCTCGCGATTGATTTAAACTTTTCTTCTACTTTTGCGATGTTCTTATTTGTATTTTTATATCTATGCATTGTGGCGAGATTTGCTTGTTTGTCGCACTCCGCGAGCTAAGGATGAACGCAAACTCTTATGAAATCTTCCGCGGGAAAGTCATTTTGTTAAGAGTTTGAGCGAGTTCGGGTGATTGCTCATGCGTGATGAGTCTCGTGCCCCCACAGCGATGTCTATAAATAGGAGGGGGTTTGAAAACAGTACTATTTCGTAACTCGCTTTGATTATTCTGCTACCATGTGCGAGCTTCTTTCTTTCTCGATGGCGCCTGATGAAGCTGATGCTCGCCGATTGACTTACGCTAGGAACTTCTCTGAGAAGAAGTTCAAAAAGTTGATCATTCGCCAGGACGAGCTGGAGAGCTTCGTCCATCGCTTTCTTTCGGAGGGATACCGCGCGATACTGCAGGAGAGGGACGAGCGAATACATTCGTTCGCTGAGGGGAAACTCGCCTTTCCCCTCTCCCACTTCCTTTCTGGCTGGAGTCCTGCCAGATTCTCCGTTACTTCAGCTGGGTCCCGACGCAAATGATCAATACGAATGGCATCGCCATTATCATGTGTTTCCTCTACTTCCTGAGGGCAGAGAGGATCTCGTTCGACCTCACCATCTTCCAGAAGGTCTTCAACTTGGGAGCGACCAAGGATGAGGTGATCTACTTCGGTAGTCACCTCTGCTTGCTGACGGGAACCTCAAACAAGGTTCAACGCTGGAACGAGCGGTTCGTCTTTATCTTCGGCGACTTCAGAGGCATCCCTTCCCAACCCCAGCAGCCTCCTGCCGGGTTATTCCTCCCCCTGCCCTGCATGGCGCCCGCGAAGAGTTCTGCCAGGTGATGAGGAGCAGGAAGTTTTTCGTCGTCTTTTGGCGACAACACGTCGACCAGCTCGAATATTTCGTGCCAGACGAAGGTAACATCACGTCGAGCGAGTAATACGTGAGGTGGATGCTTATCTCTGTGATTAACCCTTGTTTTTTCAGGTGTCCGACAGGTACCCACGACCGTTCTTCCGACGGCAGGCGAGTCCCCTCCCCCCGCGTCTCCTGCAGGGCGATCACATCCGAGGGAGGAGGATAGTCCAGGGCCATACTCCCCTTTTGAAGATACACTTGCGGGACTCGGCGATCCGGCCGAGATCCTTCGCGCTGGTGGTCGGCGAGGAGAGGGCGAGCCCTCATTGAAGAAGAGGAAAAAGGAGCTCGCTCGGAAAAGCGAGGAAGATCGGCAGAAGTAGCTCGAGGACAGCGTTCCCTAGAACCACCCAAAATTTGGACAGGGTTCGCGGAATACCGATTTGGACGACGAGCCTCTCCTCACTTGGAGCAGGAAAAGGAATGAGGTCTGCCTTAGTTCCCGCCTACCATCCTGGAGCAAGGATGAGGAGCCGAACGACGATGCTTTCTGCATTACGTTCGGTCTCTATGTTTGCGATGACGCAAAGCTCCTGCGGAACACGTCTCCTTGGTACTTTGCCGACCAGGGGTCGCGAGAGATGTTGCGAACAGCAGAGCTCACTTATCAAACCGCCAGGAACCTGCTTGGTGCCGAGGAGGAGAACGAAGTCCTCAAGAAGCTTCTCCAGGAGGCGGAGACGCGCCAAGCCAAGATCGAAGCGAGGGTCGTCGAGGCTGAGGACAAATCTTCCTTCAGCAAAGATTTCTAGGCGATCTTGGTAGTCTGCCATACTTCTTAATTAGTTCGTCCTTCGCATGTTCTTTATATTTTATAAACTGTGTTTTTTCGAATTTGCAGGAAGAGCAGCTCGCAGCGGCGAAGACCATCTCCAAACTCGAAAGCGACCTGCGAGCTAGCCAAACCTCGCTAGAGGAGGCGCAGGTCCGCATCGCGGAGCTCGAGTAGAAGACCGCGACGCCATCTGTCGTGGAGGCTGGTCCTTCTCGCAAGAATAAGGTACTTTCTATGTCCGCGCGTGAGTGGTCCGACCTTCAGCGAGAGCTCGCAATCACGGCGGGCGACCTGGTCTTCGCCAAGCTTCAAGTTAGAGGCTTCCTGACGCCAACTGGGGAGGCCCTAACGACGAAAGACATCTTCCCAGACGTTTTTAACGAGGGCGAGGATGACGGGTCATCTGATTCCTCGGACTACGCTCCATCGCCGAGCTAATTTGTATCGTCTTACTGATCATCTTTTGTAACTCAAAGCGAGTGATTGTAATTTTGACTTTTGCGATTAACACAAAATTTTGAGATACTCACGTTGATTGTTAGTACTTCTTGCATTATTGTATTGATATGTGCGAATGCGTTGAATGCTCGTTCGCTAGGCTCATAGGTGAGAATACGTTGAATGCTCGTAGGCTCATAGGCGCAAATGCTTACTGACGAGATGGATGCGGCTTGGATGGGTACTTGTAATAATCGCCTGACACCTTATACTTGCCTATCAGAAACCTCACGTGGTATAATACTCGCGTGCTCGCATGAACATGCTCGTATCTGCCTGCTTGCACTTATATATACTCACACATACGAGCTCTTGCTTTCTTCCAGGTTTGCAGATATCTGGAGATGGCACTTGAGGGCCCCATGGGATGTTCACTCCCGAGGTTTCTACCCTGCCTGGTGAGAGACTCAAGTGTGTATATACACATATATATAAAGCAAAAGATAAGCAGGAAATGACAGTCGGGGATCCAAGGTGACGCACAACCATGAGGCTTCCCTCTTTCTCTGCTGAAGACGCTGAGAGAACCGTTATGTAGGAAATGGCAGTCGGGAGGGGGTCCAAGGGGACGCACAACCACGAGGATTCCCTCTTTCTCTGTTGTAAGGTGCTGAGAGAACTGCTAAGTAGAGAATGACAGTCGGGGGGTCCAAGGGGACGTACAATCACGAAGCCTCCATCCTACTTCAGGTCTTCAATCCTTGAAGTGTCATCATCATGTTACTCAATAATCATAGGGGGTTAACCGCACTAATTTATATGACGAGAAGAAACGATTATTTGGATTTGATTTTGATGCGATCATTTAGCTCTTTTATGACACCTTTATGCAAGGTTCCCTACGTTCATGAAATCGACTATCTCTTCGTCGAGTTAGGGGATCAACGTCCATACTCTTTTCTGGTAATCTCTCTAGTCGGATGAGAAATGTGATCGGGGGGTCATTCGGCCAACATGCAAGGGGGAGTTGATCTTGGCCGTCAATGCAGATGCTTGGTCTTAACAAAACTCGCTATCCCGATGCACCGTCCCATCGCCCGTACTGGGTCTTACGAGAGTCAAGTCGGAGGCTCGTTTCCCAACCCATCATGGAGATCGATTTCACCTACTCTTTTTTCCTTTTTGTTCTAAACACTTGTTGGAAGAGAAGAAGAAGGACTCCCACCATCCCATGTTTCAGCGGGCGGGGAATTCATTTATACAAAACAAGTACATCGAGGAGGGGTATATACATTCCTGTCAGGGGTAGAGCCTTTTCAGGTCGTCACCGCTCCAGGTATTCCAAGCAGCTCCCCTTCATGATTCTGTAAGCGGTATCCACCGGCAGTCAGCGACTCATGGATGATGAAAGACCCTTCCCAGTTTGGGTTGAGCTTTCCGATAACGGTTGCTCTCCCAGCCACATCTACTTTCTTTAGCACGAGATCGCCTGCTTGGAACTGCTTGATGTGGATGTGCTTGTCAAAATGCTTGACCATCCTCCTTTTAATCTCCTCCTGCCTGGCCTGGCCGTCAATGAGAGAAAGTCTCCTCCTTGCATTAAATTCTCCTGTGAATTGTTGGCTATCTCTGACTTGACTTCTGACTTTGACTCTTTGCCCACGTGGCCTGAACCGGTCCTTCCCTCGAAGAATGGATTGTACAAGGAGGCTCTTAGAATCACAGTTGAATCTTTTGATAAGGAGATTATTAAAACCACTGAATCTTTTAATAAAGAGACTCTTAGAACCACTAAATCATTTGAAGAAGAATTCTTAGAACTCTTCACAGAATCCTCTGGAGAGAGATTCTTAAAACTCTTCATTGAATCCTTTGGAGATGGATTCTTAAAACTCTTTTAGAATGTATAAATGTAGCAGACTTTTAAATAAAGGCACAGATCATCGAGCAATTGCAGACGTCAGCCGGCTAGAGGATCGGCGACATCCTCCTCGACGACGACTTTCTTGTTCTTTTTCTTCTTCTTGTTCGCAAGCGGCTTCCTCTTCTCGGAAGCGAGGAAGTCTTCAAGCTCGACGTCTACGCAAGCAGGAGTTCGAGCAGGCGGTAGCAATCCCAAAAGGTCGGCCATGTCAGCGGCAGCTTCCTCGGCAATACTGTGAAACATCTTGAAGCGAGATCAGAAAAGCCTTGCCATCAGAGACCCCTCCCCCTCTATATATTGGGTCAGGGAGTTGGCTAGCGAGATGCCGACTACAGATCAATACTCGCCAGCAGGACAGCTCATCGAATGAAGGTTGAATGATTCTTTCCGAGCAACTACGTTACTCGCAAAGAACGAGGATTGTGTACAACCTTCATTCTCCGAGGGTGGGCCCACTCAAAGCCATGTAGACAGAAGTTAAGGTCAAAAGGTCAACACAGAGGTCAGCAATCCAAGACACAAGACATCTCAGCCAGCAGGAGCAGAAGAAGGCCTGGGCGAGTATGGGTGGACTCGCGCGAGTAGCCCTGATACTCGCCCAAAGGTGGGCGACCATAGGTGATGCTCGCCCCTTTCCAAGCGAGGTCGCCTCAATGTCGCCTAGTTGCCGAGTTGGGTAGGGTATAAATAAGACCCCTCCTCTCTTTGGTTTGCCTATAAATAGGACTTCATGGGTACTTGGATTGACACCTGAACTTGAGCTTTTGAAACTCCCACTCTCAAATTCTCGGACCCGTCATCCTTGGCCGTTACTCCCGGTACTAGCCAAGTCGGTGCCTTCCTCGTACCCTGCTCGGCCATTTTTGGTTTTGGAGGGGAAGTCTCTTCTGAGCTTCTGGGTACGTGGTGTGACCTCCCTGCCGCAGCACCTGTGGTCTTGTTGTTGTTACTCTTCTAGTTCTTCGTCGTTGCCGGCCAAGCCTTCTCGTTGGACTGCTAGGCAAGTAGCCTCCGACTGCATTGATCCGAATTTTGGAGTCGGGATTTTCCTGGCTTCAACATTAATAATCTCTGGGGCAAAATAAATTACATTACAAGAAATTTAATTTTTAGCGGCGAAAAATTTGATAAGCTAAATATTGAGGGTGTCATTAAAGACATTTAGGCTCCGTTTGGTACAATGGCGGCGATCATGAACGCGGTGGTAAAACCGTCTATTATAAAATCCACCGTGCGTACATAAAAGTGGATGAAGTCCTTTAGGTGCCCGTTCACGAATGACAGTTTTACCACCAACCGTGTTCACGACCGCCAACGTCGTGCCAAACGGAGCCTTAGTTAAGTCCCATCGCTAAATATATTGAGCGGCTAAAAAAATTTCTTCGCTAAATGTATATTTTTAACAACCATCTCTCCACGTGACAAAATATATATATTTAGTGACAAAATATATATATTTAGAGACAAAAAATTAATGTCACTACAAATAATTTTTTAATGACCAACTTTGTATGATCACTAATTTAGCCGTGCAAAACTGTCGATATATATTTTGTCACTATTTGGAGATATATTTAGTCACTAATATTGTTTTTTGGACTCTAAATTCTTTTCAGTTTTTCACAAATATATTGTCAAAAAATTCTTTCATTTGCTATTTATCAAAAATCTATTATAAAATCCAAATACAATAATATATACAATTTCTAATGCCTAAAAGAAGCTCGCATAGTTTTTTCTATTAATTTTATTAATAAAGGAACCGAGGGTGAGAGATAGCCTAAACTCATCAAGATAGACAATATGACTTTTATCTTTCATTAAACTCAATATATAATACAATTGTTAACCGCACCCCAGTATTGGCTATCCGCAACCCTTTTATATGAAGTATTACACTTTTTTTTTTGGAAATACGCCTTCTATAAGCATTTTTAGGAAAAGTGTTCAACACGAAAGTTGTAGATCTCGAAGTTGAATATTTTTTCTAAAAATGCATGCACAATGCGTATTTCCAAAAATTCGTTATAGTTACGCTCATGTTTCAATTCGAGCGGCAATACGTCTTGTGCGTGTATTTTTAGCAAAAGTGTTCAACACGAAAGTTGTAGATCTCGACGATATCTACAACTTTTGTGTTGAACACTTTTCCTAAAAATGCTTGTACAAGGCGAATTTCCAAAAAAAATGCGTAATACTTCACATAAAAGGGTTGCGGATAGCCAAAACTGGGGTGCGGTTAACAATTGTCATATATAAATAAGTAGCTCCTCTCTGAGCGCCACGAGAGTTAGGCTCCGTTTGGGGTGACTTATTTTCACCGATCAAGCGGTTACGATCGCATGAACTGGATCTTAATTACAGAACCTTAGACTCCGTTTGGGGGGACTTATTGTTGTACACTGAATCATGGAGCAAAGCTTCTGATTCATAGCATCACAATCATTGAGCACATCTTTGCATGACCCATTCCGAATCTGACGACGAATAAAGCATTACCCATCCCGAATCTGACGGTAGATAAAGCTTGACCCATTCTGAAACTGACTACCGGAAGTGTAGCAGCGAATGTGAAGAGAAGACGGTAGCAACTCCAACAATGAAAACCCTATAATAGGAAAGAAGGGAAGCAAGGGATGAGCCTCCATCAAGAAATACGCCATAGTGAAGCAGATCATGTGGTGAGGAACTGCCTGGAGGATGTCGCTGAGGACTGGCTTGAAAGAATCCGATGAGGGCCGACTTGACACCCCACTGAGTGGCGACTTGCAGGCAGTGGCGTATCCAGAAAATTATAAATGGGGGTGCACACAAAATTTCTAAGCACAAATGCTAGCGGAGTGAGTAGGAGGGTCGTGTGTTACATGTTGGAAATTAATTTTGGGGGTGCACATGGCTGAACTTTGTCTGCGAATAGCCAAATTTGATCTGCGAATAGCCAACTTTGGTCCGTGAATAGCCAATATTTGTCCCAAAACAAACTAATTACGTGACGTGAGAGCACTTCCATCTTATCGGAGCTGTTTCTCCCTCATCTGGCCACCATTTTTGACATATAAGTAGTTAAAATTCATTGCCTCGACGAGAGGAATCCAAATCCACTAACAATTTTGAAAAATAATGGGGTTGTCAGTGTCCCTCGAGCTCCCCTCTGGATCCGCCCCTGCTTGCAGGAGACAGAACCATCGAAACAAGAAGGCCAGGGCTGCGCGTTTCAAAAAAAGGTGGGGTCACTAACCTAGCAGAGCATTATTGCCGCTAATGACATTTTGTGGAAATATTCAAATTTTTGTGTTAAAATTTTGTTTGACCACTAATTATAATATTTTTAGTAACTAAATTTTAAACGTGGTTATAAATTAATTAAACATATTTATTTAGTGACCAGATTTTTATCACTAAAAGACATTTTCTTGTACTATAATTAATGAAAAATAAATATAAAATTATGTTCATTTCAAATTAATTACATTTTGACTGTTTTAACTTGGATGTAATTTATAAGAAACTTAGTTGAAGAATATTAAAATATATGCATGATTATTGCTTCAAATTACTGATTAAAGCATAGTATAAATATCAAATTTAGTTCATATATCTCTTCAAGTAAAGCACATTAATTAAACATATTTGTTTAGTTTTTTTATTACTAAAAGACATTTTTCTTGTACTATAATTAATGAAAAATAAATAAAAATTTTGTTCATTTCAAATTAATTAAATTTTGACTGTTTAACTTGGATGTAATTTATAAGAAACTTAGGGCCCAACGCAACGTTTTACCCGCGGTTACGTTTCCAAATAAACGCCACCGCACAACGCGTCCCGTTTGGTTCCCGAAAACGCAACCGCCACACGCTCAATTAGGTGTTTTTAGGGTATTCTATCACTTTTGCGTATTCCATCATTTCATCACTTTCGCGTATTCCATCCAGCCGCGCTTCTGCATTTCTCCCTCACCTCCTTCGCGATTTCGCCTTTCTCCCTCGTCGAGCCTCCAGCTTATTGTTAATGGACTCTTTATTCATAATAAATTATTCATAGTTTTTATAATTGTCTAATGTGCAGACGATGTTGATCGGAGCTAGCAGACAAAAATGAAAATTTGAGTTGGCGGACAAGAATGTTATAGTTTATTACGATTTGAGCAATTTGATGTTTATGTTTCATCGTGAACAATGATATATTTATGTTTTTGTTTTAAACTCGATAATTGGATTAAAAAAAAAGTAACCGTCAATAGCCACCGTAGTTACCAAACAGATAAAATCACTTTCACGCTCATGACCACCAAAAATACAGTTTTACCAAACGGAAAAACTACGTTTCAGACCACAATTTCAAACCACCGCTTTAATGACCGCCACCGCCGACCGCTGCGTTTCTAACCACAACAGCCACGCCAAACGGGGCCATAGTTAAAGAACACTAAAATATATGCATGATTATTGCTTCAAATTACTGATTAAAGCATAGTATAAATATCAAATAAAAAGACTTCTCCAATCAAATTCTCCTTATCGAAATATATAAATAATTTCCACAATTTTTTTTTAAAATTAAAAGTAATTATCCGCGATAAAGCTAATGAGAGAGAATGAAGGTAGATTGGATGGGCAATTAGGATTGTGATATGAGCGGCAAGGCATAGGAGCTTTATTCCAACCAATACTTAGCCTTGTCTTTTTATTCCTAAGCTTTGTCATTAACTTATTCCTTCAAAAATGTCATCTCTTTTCTTGGGAAACACACTTAAGCTTCCTTAATGTTCTTTCTCACACAATCTTGATATTCTTCAAAGCTTCAATGTTCAAAAAGTTTTTATATTAGTTTATTTTATAGCGAAATTGGGAGAATATCCGTGTAACATATGTTTATACAACAACAACACTCGAGCCTTTATCCCACTACAGTGGGGCCCGCTTAATGGATCCTTTGTCTACATTGTGTCATATCTTTAGTCATAATCTCATTAATGCCTAAATACACCATGTCTTTTCATATAGTCTCACTACAAGAAAACAGATTTTTGGTCAGGGCAAAAAGTTTCAAATTGTGGCTAAATAGTTTTTGTCACGGTCTAGCCACGAGAAAATTTCGTGGCTAAAGTTCGCGTGGAGAAAGAGTTTTAGCCACGGATAAGCCGTGACAAATAGAATTAGCTACGAAGAAATAATATCGCGGCTAATACCTGGACTTTTAGCCACGATTTTTCCCCTGGCAAAAGCTTCTCAATTACGTTAAATGGACTATTTGCAACTTCAACAACAACAACAAAGCTCAAGCCTTTATCCCACTATAGTGGGGTCGGCTATATGGATCCTTTGTCGCCATTGTGCCCTATCTTTAGTCATAATCTCATTAATATCTAAGTACATCATGGCTTTCCTTATAGTCTCATTCCAAGTTTTTATTGGTCTACCCCTCTCACATTTAACTTGCATAGTGACTGAACTCTCGCAACGCCTAACATGTGCCTCTAATGGTCTCATTTGTATGTGTCCAAACCATCTAAGTCGAACTTCTTGCAACTTCTCTGCAATTGGTGTCACTCTTGTCTTATCCCTGATACATTCATTCCTAATTTTATCTAGTCTCGTGTGTCCACATGACATTCTCATCTCCGCAACTCCCTTTTTTGCTCATGTAACATATGTTTATCTGATAAAAAAAATTTATTGTCGAGTTGAGAGCATATAATCATCACATTTGAGTAACAATATAGCTTTATGTTTATCTGATAAAAATACTTACTGCTTTTTCTTTCTTTGTAACCAATTGATTTTAAGTTGGATTATGAATAAATTAGCTAGGCCACTTCAAAGTCATATTTTTATATATGCCATGGTCAATGACCCTACGCTTGAGACTTCATGTGAGTGTTGAGGTCGAGATCCATAATCCGAGCTCGCTTGAATTTCAAACATGGTGACCGAGAGCTACTCCACCTGAATGACAAGAGAAGAAACAGAAGCGAACTCGAGAAAAAAAATGGGGGAACTTTTATTGATGATGTAAGACGTTACAAGTTGGAGATCTCGTCGTTTACCCAAGAATGTATAGAAACTCGCTCTCCTGAAAACAAGGAAAAAAGTCTAGCGCAAGGGTAGGGTTAGGAGAGAGAGAGCTTCAACAAGTGCACTTTCATTTTATAAATGATTTGCAATTCGAGATTGCGTAAATTTCAGACATGGGTGACCGAGAGCTACTCCACCTAAATGACAAGAAAAGAAACATAAGAGAACTCAAGAAAAAAATGGGGGAACTTTCATTGATGATGTAAGACATTACAAGTTGGAGATCTCGTCGTTTACCGAAGAGTGTATAAGAACTTGCTCTTCTGAAAACAAGGAATAAAGTCTAGAGCAAGGATAGGGTTGGGAGAGAGAGCTTCAACAAGTGCACTTTCATTTTATAAATGATCTACAATCTGAGCTCGCTTGAAGTTTAGACAAGAAAAGGAACATGAGAGAACTCGAGAAAAAATGGGCGAACTTTTATTGATGATGTAAGACGTTACAGGTTGGAGATTTCATCGTTTACTCAAGAGTGTATAGGAACTCGCTCTCCAAAGAACAAGGAAAAAAGTCTAGCGCAGGGGTGGGGTTAGGAGAGAGAGCTTCAACAAGTGCACTTCCATTTTATAAATGATCGATATTTAGAGGCTCTAGGAGGCAATGGGCAGTATTTATAGGCTCAAGGCGAGGGACCCATTGGACAGTTCTGGCATGTTGCTCCTCCACTTGTTCTTTCACTCTTTGTGAGAGCCTGGAACTTCTCGTCGAGAATACCTGGGTTGTGCTTTGCTCGAACTATAAATAAGGTGTGGATTAGCTACTCTTTATGCTCCACTTGAGATCTTCTATCATTATTCTGATAGTGCTGTCATTCATCATGGCTTCCGACTATGTTACGGGCACTCCGAGTTCACATAGATGACTTTCTCGTTAAAATTGTTGATGACCCCCTCTTCGTGTATGGTCGCAAGCGTAAACGAGAGAAGTGTCCTCGAGGAGTTATAATAAAAAAGACCTTGCACATAAGAGTAAGGGTGGTGAGGCCATCACATACGACGATTCTTCGAGGAAAAGTGAGACCTCGAAACCTACCCGAATCTCAAAAGCATCAATGTCGGTCGAGCCCTACAAGAAGAGGGAGGTTTTGAAGCCTGCTACCACATCTCTTCCAACTATTGTGTATTTTTTTTTCTGATTTTAAATTATTTTCCCTTGAATTTTGGTATGATAGATGTAAATATATCTATGAATCTCTGGTATAAATATTAGAATTTTTGATGTAACATTTCTTAAAGTTTTTATTAAAAATATGGCCTTGTGACATGAATCAAATAATTAATACCCTGCTATTTATTTTGGTCTCAATTTTTGGTGAGCCCTTTCGAAAGACATGAAGTCTCTGTGGCCAAAATTTCGTGTCATTTATAGTTAATTATATCTGTTTACCACATAAACATGATCTGGTTGAATTTCAGACATGGGTGACCGAGAGCTACTCCACCTGAATTACAAGAAAAGAAACAAAAGCGAACTCGAGAAAAAAATGGGGCAACTTTTATTGATGATGTAAGACATTACAAGTTGGAGATCTCGTCGTTTACCCAAGAATGTATAGGAACTCGCTCTCCTAAAAACAAGGAAAAAAGTCTAGCGCAAGGGTAGGGTTAGGAGAGAAAGCTTCAACAAGTGCACTTTCATTTTATAAATGATCCGCAATCCGAGATCTCTTGAGTTTCAGACATGGGTGACCGATCGAGAGCTACTCCACCTAAATGACAAGAAAAAAAACAGAAGAGAACTCGGGAAAAAATGGGGGAACTTTTATTGATGATGTAAGACGTTACAAGTTGGAGATCTCGCCGTTTACCCAAGAGTGTATAAGAACTCACTCTCCTGAAAACAAGGAAAAAAGTCTAGTGCAAGGGTAGGGTTAGGAGAGAGAGCTTCAACGAGTGCACTTTCATTTTATAAACGATCCGCAATCCAAGCTCTCTTGAAGTTTAGATAAGAGAAGAAACATGAGAGAACACGCGAAAAAATGGGCAAACTTTTATTGATGATGTAAGACGTTACAAGTTGGAGATTTCGTTGTTTACTCAAGAGTGTATAGGAACTCGCTCTCCTGAAAACGAGGAAAAAAGTCTAGCGCAGGGGTGGGGTTAGGAGAGAGAGCTTCAACAAGTGCACTTCCATTTTATAAATGATCGATATTTAGAGGCTCTAGGAGGCACTAAGCAGTATTTATAGGCTCAAGGCGAGGGACCCACTGGACAGTTCTAGCCTATTGCTCCTCCACTTGTTCTTTCACTCCTGTGAGAGCCTGGAACTTCTCGCCGAGAATACCTAGGTTGTGCTTCGCACGACCTATAAATAAGGTGTGGATTAGGTACTCTTTGTGTTCCACTTGAGATCTTCTATCGTTATTCTGATAGTGTTGCTAGTCATCATGACTTCCGACTATGTTGCGGCACTCCGAGTTCACATAGCAGACTTTCTCGTCAAAATGGTTGATGATCCCCTCTTCGTGTATAGTCGCAAGCGTAAGCGAGAGAAGTGTCCTCAAGGAGTTATAATCAAAAAGACCTTGCACATAAGAGTAAGGGTGGTGAGGCCATCACATACGATGGCTACTCAAGGAAAAGTGAGACCTTCAAACCTACCAGAATCTCAAAAGCATCAATGTCGGTCGAGCCCCACAAGAAGAGGGAGGTTTTGAAGCCTGCTACCACATCTCTTCCTACTATTGCGCATTTTTCTCTGATTTTAAATTATTTTCCCTTGAATTTTGGTACGATAGATGTAAATATACCTATGAATCTCCGGTATAAATATTATAATTTTTGATGTAATATTTGTTAAAGTTTTTGTTAAAAATATGGCATTGTGACATGAATCAAATAATTGATACTCTGTTATTTATTTTGGTCTCAATTTTTGGTGAGCCCTTTGGCAAGACATGAAGTCTCTGTGGACAAAATTTGGTGTCATTTAGAGTTAACTATATCTGTTTATCACATAAACATGATTTGGTTGAATTTGTCACATCAAACTATAGAAAATGTGTACTTCCTGTATATTTCTCAAAGTATAAAGTATTTTAATGTGGAATTTCTACAAAACCTATGTAGTATCATTAACTTTATATGTTTGGAGTTTGAGGGCACTTGGGTGAGGCTATTGCCTTGTTCCATGGTGTGTTAGTGACACAATATGTGTTACACTTAGTGGATTGGAATTAAGTAGAATGCATACTTATTATGTAATGACATAATTCCTAAGTTCTTGGGGTGTACGTTCTCTGAAATTTTAGAGGACCTTGTCTCTTGTGATGTTGTTTCACTTGTCAATTATGAACTTGGTGGCTCGCTTTTCAAGTATTGGTTTGTCTTTAGCTTCTTTATGAATTATTACATGTTTACTTAAACTAGATCATTTAGTCCATGATTAATCACATGATAAGCTTGTACATAAGATTTCATGATGATGGTAGCAAAGGTATTATTTCATGTAGTATGTTGCAAACAGTATTGTTTAGGATTGTTATACCCCTTCCACTTATTTATTGTGAAATGTTCATGATCGTAACAATAGTAATGTAAAGAAGGGTTTTGTCTACTGACATGTTTATTACTATGTTCATGCATGAGTCACCGTCATAATTATGATGGGTGTTTAGGTGTGTGGCGGGTCCTTCCGACTCTTCTGAATGGAGCACACTGACGAGGAGAATATGATTTGACTCTTGAAAACATTGGATCTTGAGTAGAGTCTTAGCTACCTTCAAGTGCAATCTTCCTCGGTAGGCTCTGCTATCATGTTGTTTAGGAGTCTTTCACAGTACGTGCATATGACTTAGTCATTTACTATGAATTAGTACAGACTTGACGAGTACATGAGGGCCTAGGATGAGTTGTGTGTTACTTTCCTAGAAGTGGTGGTAACCATACCGTTGTTGTCATCTTGCCACTACGACGAGGCCCGTAGGATCGCTACCTACTTAAAAAATGTTAACTATGTCAACATAGGAGCATTCTTTTCAAGTGTCTAGAGATGTAGTAGGTTTCATGCACCATTATTGCTTAGTGTTATACTTAACCTTGTTACTTAAGGAATTTGTATGGTTCTTGTGCTATAAATATTTGAACCCTTATCTTATTTGGTGTATGAGCTCTATAATAATATAAGTTACTTTTATAATGTTGTGAACACCATGGACCCTTATTATATGAGTTTGTATGGGCGCTCTAATATAATAAGCTACTTTTATGTGATGTTATGCATATATCTAAATATTTCTCACATAACTTTGCTAATAAACTAATTATGGTCTAATGCACTAATAAAATGATGACCATATTTGCCTCGTGCCCTATGGGCATCGAGGGGTGTGAAGATGTTGCTTAGTCATGTTTGACTAATATTTTAGTTGCACCACCTCCAGGAGCAGGCACCAGTAGAACCCCGACGGGAGCACCCGCTGAGGTTCCACTTGTACCGAGGTAGAAGATGTGTTGTCAGGCGACTCCCGCACCACTCCGAGTTCCAGACTCTTCCACTGATCATCCGAGGATACAGTGGATGTGAGCATCATTGAAGTTGTCTAAATTGATCAGTATTTCTTGTCGTTTCATTAGGGCATGCGTTATCCCTTATTTCTCTACTTCGCTACGTTGTCATTTGAGATGGTAGTTATTACTTCGTGACATTGATTAATGCTATTATATTTCCTTACACTTATTTTCGTTGTACTTTAATGTATGTATACTCTGATGTGAATTTATGGTGAATGGTCGGCAGTGTAAGCGTTACATGGTGGTGTCTGTCATGATAGATGGTACTACCATGGGACGGTTACTTTGGGCATAAGTTATCTTTCTGACTCAGAACAGGGATCTTACATCATCATCATCATCTTCTCCTCCACCAAATGTTTCATCCTCTCCCAAATCTCATCCAATCTCACATGACTCGGTGAATCCCATGAATACCTTGACCTCACTACTTGCTTCTACTTCTTCCACCATAAATGCAAGGTTAAGTTCTCCCTCTCTCAACAATTTTCTTCTCATTGTGATTTCCTGCAACATCAGGTTGATATGTTATATAACAAGACAACCATACTCCCTTAGTATGCTTTTGAACCTCCTATTACTAGGAAATTCTTGACTTCTCTTGTGGAACAAATCAAGAAGGGGGAGAATGTCTTCCCAATCAGTAGAACCCATAGTACCACTTCCGCAGATAGAAAGGATGCTCAGGTAGATGAAAATACTTTTGATCCAGATATGAAGATTGAAGAATATATAATAAGTAGTTGTGATTCAACTATTGTAGATATGGGTAGGCAGGTGTCTCATGATCATATCTTTATTCCTACAACAAATTCCCTCTCAGATAATGATGAATCTGTATCTTATGCTCATCGGTTAAGCCAAAACAAAAATGTTGGCAATACTGAGGATGCAGTAGTTCAGGGTGAGAAATAACTCGGTATTGAGGTTATTCCTGCTGCTAAAGATACAATCTCTCTACAGGTTTCTTATCCTATTGACATATAAAATATTCATAGGGAATTATGAAAATGAGAGTTGTTCTCATGCCTCCAAAGCAATAAGGGAATATGAGACAAAGGCATGTGTCTTGGTTTTAAATCCAAAGAATTTTGGTTTACACAGTCAATTTGAGTTTGGAGAATCTAGTCAAATGGAAAAAATCATTAGCTCTTTCTATTTTTGATAATGAAACTCTTTCGATCTGTTATTATAATGATTATATGAGCAAGATAAAGCAATTCAAAATTGATAGAAAAAGTATGATCAAATCTACCAATGGACTCGCTCTGCAGGGAAGTTCTCATCCTTCAATATTAATTGGTCCCTGAACTAAAGTACAAAATACTGAAAAAATTAATTTCTCGGATGAATAAAGATTGAGTGAAAATTTTCAAAGGCAAGTATGTTGTGAAACCTGAGGTATCAATGGTCATGAAAATGATTGGAAAATTAAAGAAAAGGAATGTTGACTTAACAAAAGTATATGGCTTTTCTTTAGAAGAGTTGAGGAGATTAATGATAGCAATGAAATCTCTAAGAAAAATCTTGACAAAGCCAAAGAGAAGTATACAGTGCACATACTAAAAGTAAGAGAAAAGATGGTGTTTCTATTCACGATTTTCTGATAAAAGTTATTGCAGAGGAGCTTAAGAAAAATGAAGATTGAAAAAGGTTGAGAAGACAATTTTATAAGAAGAAATAAAAGAAAAGTTGTACAGAGGTATGTTTGAAAGATTGAATGAATGCCTTTCTTCTATATGTAATATGTAAATTTCTTTGTTATATCTTTCTTTTTCTTTTTCTTCTTCATGTAAAATCACTTATTAAAATTATGAAATTTATTATACAAAATAGGGGAAGATTGTTGAGAAGAATATCTTGATTTGGTATAAATAAGTTATTTAGGAATGCCTTATGAATGTATAAAAATGTTATAAATGAAATGTAAAATAGGAAAGTTGACAGGAAATAAAGGCATGAAAAGTCAAAAGAAAACGTCGAAAGAAAACTCTGTATATGGAGAAGTATTCAATATACATTGAAGAGATAATACAACTTATGTTGACTTCTGGGAAGAGAAAAAAAGAAGCCTAAGTTCAGAGTATGAGAACTTTGCTTACTTTGATTTGTGATGTAATCAGAAATCGACAAACGTCGAGAATTAATCGACGTTTTATTAAGCTTATGTCAAATTCTCGCAAGGATGACAATTATGGTTGTTGAGCAGATTGAGTTCGCAATTGCAATTCAAATCAAGTCATTGATGCTCCATTTAAAGAAGGTGATTACATTGAATCTGAAATGAAAGGAAAGAATTGAACCATATGACATCTTTGTATATACAAAAGATTCAATCAAAATAATTAAGATTGTAAATTCTCTTCTTCTCTCACACGATCTCTAAAGGACTCAACTTCTCTCTAAGTCTAATTCATTCTTTTCTTCTCTCTCGATCTGAAAAGGGTTGTTGCTTCTCCCAGATCCAATAACAGAAAAGAAATTATTGATTGGTGTTCTGTCTTCTCTCTTCAAGAATAATCGATCAAAGAAGAATCAATATTCACAAAGATTATCAAATTCAAAGATCCTTTCAGAGCTTCTCGACGAAAGAATCTCATTAAATCGCCTGCTCCGAATCCTCCCGCGCCAACGGTCGTTGTGAACGCGAGTACGGCGGGGGCCTCGACTCAGGTTCAACCGAATGTCGCTCCTGCGCGAGGTGAGAGCTACCTACTCGCCATCTTTTGGGTTAGCTTGCTAATTTGTCTATGCTGGCGAGGTTCTGACGCTCTTGCTTATACTCGTAGATTCGCCGACCACTAATGCTCAGGAGGAGCCTTTGGTGGTATCGCCTTTGCGATCATCTCCGATGATCTCACCTGGTGTTGGGGAGGGATCGCGCGGTAGTCGCTCGGTGCGGATCCTTAACAGATCTTCGTCGGAGAAGCGGCCTTCGAGCGAGCAGAGGGCTCCTTTGGCGAGCAGCGCGCCTCCACCAGCAACGCCTCTACAACAACCGGAGCTGACGAGCAGCTCGCAGCTGCCTGCGGGTGGGCTTCCGCCACTTCCTCCGTTCCCTCCTCCTGCCGACATTCAGGGCGATCAGCGCCCTTTGTCTTTTGCTGCTCCTTCAACCCATCTGGGCGAGTCCTCGCGCCGAGGGGGGGGGGGGGGGGGGGGGGGGGGGGGGGGGGGTTGGGGGATCTTCGGGGTTCTTCGCCCCAAAGGGGGGAGGGAGACCAGTGGATGGTCGGTCGTGGTCGAGGGGACGCCTCTCCCGGCAGGGAGCAAATCGGCGGGGCTCACTCCAGCCGGCGAGGTGCTGGCCCATCTCCCCGCATCGAGGAAGAATATCCCCTTCTCGGCGATCTCGCAGTCCTCCTCGCGGCTCGAGGAATGATGCTCGCCGACCTGGTAACTTGGTTGCTGCTTCGTAGATTTTGTCGGGTCTGTCCTTTGATATTCGCCACTAAAGCCTTATGCTCCTTTGTCTTCTTTACAGCTCGCGCTCAGACTCTTGTGGGAGCTTTGATCGATGGAGTCGGGCTTTCTTTTCGCGAGTACCAGGAGAGGGCTACTCGCGCCATCTTGGATCTGGAGGCGAAGATAGAGCGCCTGACGATCAACGAGCCTCATTGCCGCTTGACCGAAATGGAGGCGCGGGTCGAGCGTTTGGCGGCCATCGAGACTCATCGTCGCTTGACCAAGCTGGAGGTGCGAGTGTCCGGGCAGGAAGAGTTTAATACTCGGCTGGCTGGAGCGGAATCTCGCCTTCAATTTGTCAACAACTTGGAGCGCCAGGTCGCCAGGATGGAGCATCGCCAACAACTGCATCATGACGAGCTTGTAGGGATGCGCGCGAGCATGGGCTCGGTTGGGCGGCTGGCGAGGATCGAGGACCAGTTGCGGCAAGGAGAGAACGCGATGACCTTTGAGCACTTCAAGCGAGCTCGCAGCATGGGCTGGGTTGGGCGACATCCGCAACCTCCTGATGCCCAGGCGAACCTCCAGGGCTCTCCTTAGATGTTTTTTTTTTCTTTTTTTCCTTTGTAATCGCAAGGTCGCCACTTGGCGAGTATTTGTAATTCGAACATTTGATTCAAGTAATTTTATTGGGCGAGTATTGTAATCTCGCCCTTCATTCACTGTTTGTTGGCTTGCTTGTTATGATGTCTGAATTTTCTATCTTCTTTTTGTGGTCTTTTTGCGAGTAGTTGTTGAATGTCGCACCTATCTGGCGAGCTTCCTTGTATTCTGATGCAGGTACTCGCGCGCTGAATGTTGATGTTTTGACTTGCGCTATGGATTTGGTGACTTTCCTTAATGCTCGCCACCCCTTACTCGTATTCGCGACGGCATACACGACAAGCCAAGTATCCTCGACTACTATAAATTGGGGGTGTGTACGTATTTATTACGCTTCTGCCGATCTTCCTTCAATCCTAGCGAGTATCTCCTGATTGCTCTCTATCTCGTCTTTTTGATACTCACTCTTTCTCTTCTCTTACTTTCCTTCGATTTTCAATGATGTTATTATAGATCATATAAATATTGTTGCATATCCAATAATTTTACAATACGTACAAGAAGTTTAAATATGTATATGCTCAAGCATGTTGGACTCTCGTCGCCGCCGCTAACGCCATCGTCGTCGTCGCCAACGCCATCGTCGTCGTTGCCAACGCCATCGTTGCCGCCGCCAACGCCATCGTTGCCGCCGCCAATGCCATCGCCGTCGCCGCCAACTCCAACGCCATCGTCGCCTCCGCCAACGCCATCGTCGCCGCCGCCAACGCCATCGTCGTCGCCGCCAACTCCGACGCCGTCGTTTCCGCGAGAGGAGATGTGTAGGGGCGTGCGTCTAAGGGGAAAGGGCTGCTTGCGGCTATTAAAAATAAACTCTAAATTTTTAAAATTTTGAGTGCTAATAGATAAAAGTCAGTGCTAATAAACCCTAAAATTTTAAAATTTTAAGTGCTAGTAGACAAAAATAAAGTGCTAATAGCAACACTCTTTTTTTAATTGGAATACTTTTTAAAAATAAAAAGGATAATTTTATTGAAGTTAGGTTGGAAAAAGCACACACATTTGGTGCAAAGCAATTAGAATTTATAAAGTGGGGGTGTGCAAAAGAAAAATTCAACCACTAGACACAAATAGACAGTCTATTGGAAATGTTTTTTGAATCACATTTTGGGCTAGAGGATCCAATATTTGGCTATGTATTTATCTATAATCGTCATGACAATTAAATGTTCGCCCCTGCACTTCAATCGATGTACATGATTTTAACCGCTTCTAACTGGCAAACAGATTTAGGCTCTGTTTGGGGGGACTTATTTTCACAGATCAAGCGGTTACGACCTCATGAACCGGACCTTAATTATGGTCCGATTCATGTGATCGTAACCGCTTGACCGGTGAAAATAAGTCCCCCCAAACGAAGCCTTAAATAATTCACATGTAAACACAAATATTTATATTTGACGGATATTTTTTTCGCAAATGTGATGGTTAATCTCAAACATTCAAGATTTATGATAGTTCGTTGGGCACATTGACATTTCAACGTCACGAGGTTATTCCTCATCCAAGATGTTGCTAGGGATAGAGGGTTAAGCCCATTCGCAACCCATCGGAAGGTGCACCCCGCTTGCATGCGGGGGAAACAAGGAATAGAGAATCCATCAAGGGTGTAGGATGTTTGGATGCGGGTGCTGAGCCCGCCCGAGAGAATAGAACGCAGTCATAGAATGTTCGCAAGAGAGAATCGAGCGCGAGCGTATGTTGCTGCCCGCCGAATGTTGCCGCTCACTGAATGTTCCCCGCGTTAGGGAACATTCTTCAAAAATTTTATGCGGGCACATCCCGCTCATATGCGGGCGCAACCCACCCGAACGTGAGCGCAGCCCGCTAAGAGTCAGCGAGCACAGACGAAGCTCATGTGGAGCTGCTCATGTGTGTGTGTATATCTTTAACTACTATATACACGAAGTTGTCTTTGGTGGAACATTCAATATTGCTAAATATAGCCCCATTCTTTTACTCCAATGACTTAACATGTATTATGAAAAAATAAAAATTCATAAAATATAATTGCTATTTGTTTAATTACACTATTCCTATAATAAAAATAATGATAGAAAATCATAAAATCCAAAAGCTTTTTAGTAGACCTACACCTACTATGGTAGGTAATCATTAGACCTCTTAGTAAAATGATTTTTTATTAAAATATAAATGTTTTTGAAATTTTTTTTATAAAATATTAATTAAAATTTTTGTGCGATCATTTTGTTTGCTCATATGTATGTGTGTGTACTCTGCCCACAAACAAAATATCATGATCTACCGTGAACAGAATATATCATGAGATACACAAGTTAAGGAGAAAATAATAACGTAGTATCCAAATAAAAACAACATTGACGGTAAAGGTAATAATCTAAATTAGGGGTGCAAGTTGAGTTGAGGCGGCTCAGAAAAAACTCTTGAGCTCGAACCTGGATAGCTCGAGCTCGATAACTAGGCCTTGAGCTCGAGCTCGAGCTAGGCAAAGTGAGCTCGTCGAGCTCGAGCTAGGCAAAGTGAGCTCGTCGAGCTCGAAATGGTTAGCTCGAGCTTGAAAATTTTGTCAGGCTCAACTCATTTGCACCCCTAGTAACACGAAAAGCGCATTACTAAAGATCAACAACCACACTCGAGCCTTTATCCCGCAATAGCGGGATCGGCTCTATGGATCATTTGTCGTCATTGCGCCCTATCTTTAGTTATAATCTCACTAATGCCCAAATACATCACTCTTTCCTTATAGTTTCATTCCAAGCCTAGATATTACAACTTGAGCAAATAAAAACTACTGAACCCAAATACTAAAGGTCACAGTAAAAATAATAATAATAAATAAATAAAAAAGCAACTGAACCCAAATCTAGATATTACAACTCGATCCCTTAAGTGCATCCTCTTCCTCCACAGCACTCGTATTAAAAATATTTTAATAAATAATAATAGATATTAATGCAGGAACATATTTGCCCAGAATTGATCAGACTATACTAGGAACATCACCAGTCCAGCAGCAAACTGCTCTCGGCCAGCGGGTCCTGATGCAGTCGACCAGCGGAGCGTGCTGAGACGACTCGGGCGCCTGACTCGCTTCGCCAGCTCGATTCTCACCCGCGTCGGACAAAAACTCTTCTCGAGTCCATCGCGGCGGCACCGAAACGCTTAATTTACAGAGCCGCGGCCTTTGCAGAGGGTTCTCGCCTCCCATAACAGGGCTACCGTTCAGCACCGACTTGGCGATTCCGTTAAAATGATATATATCAAATAATTTCTTGCCCATGGATCCACTGGAGTCCTTTAACCCTCCAAAGCTTTTATCGAGCTCCAGCAATTCCTGCAACAATTCGCTCCACACCACGAAGCCTGAGAGGTAGAGGTTTTCAAGTTTCGGAGCCGGGAAAGTGATGTCGCATTCTCTCAGAACTTGTTGCAAAGCTTCGTAGCTGATGAAGCCGCCGCCTCCGCTCTGATCTTGAGAGTCGAATGCCCGTCTGATTCTGGACTCACGTTCTTCCAGCTCGTTTTCTTCTTGAGCAGAGGGATCTAAGGCGAAAAGGACGGTGTAGTGCGACTCGCTTCCGACCACCCATATGGGCCACCTGGGGCATTTAAGGTGCCTTCCGACCTTGCACAAGTTGAGCGATTCCAGTAGAGTGAGGAATCCGACCTCTACGCTTGCGGATATGCCCTTGAGGGACAAGCCTCCGCCAAGATCCATCCTGCCGTCAAACACATTTGGAACAGCCTGCCCGCAAAGCAGCAAATTCACGATCTCCTGAGAGCATCTACATATTAGAGTATTGAAAACAAATCGAAATTGAACTCAATCAAAGCGATAGCAATCTATTGCGTATAAAGCTAGGAAAATTTACGAAAAAATCCCCTCCAAATTTGCATAAATACAGGGACTACCCCTCTTCCTCTCTGAATCTACATTGTTAACAAACATGTAAAAAAACTTGGGGGAAGATTTTTCATAATTTTAAAAGATAGAGGGGATGTCTTTGTAGAAATGCAACCCTGTAATTATGCAAAGATAGGGTGGTTACGCCAGGTTAGGGTTGCTATGTACATTATGCTCCGAATCCTCGTAATAGTATCTATTAGTGGTCTACCCGTAACGCAATCGGAATCTCATCGGAGGTGGTACAGCAGGTGGAGATACAAGGGAGACGAGTTCAACCCACGCAGAATGCGAGGAAGAGAAAGGGGACCATGCTCAACCCTAACCTTTGAATGAGGATGAAGAGAAAAGAGCTACAGAGAGAGAGAGAGGAATAGAACTACAGATAGGAAGAGAACTTTTCAGAATTTCATCTCGATATTCATCTAATGACCCAAGGGGTCTGCATATAACATTACATAATAGCATGAAAGTAAATAACCTAAACATACAGAGAAATACTAGAAACAATTAAAGGCACTAAGGACTCGTATATCGACTAAAATGATAAAAGATGCTTAACAGGAGTACATGACGACGCTAATTAACGACATAGATATTGGTCGTGCGGGACCATAAAATCTCACTCGTCCTTCAAATCGAGTTTTCCATCAAGATTGAGCAAGGCTCGAGCAATTTGATTATCTGGCTCCTTAATTTCCCGCCAGAACAACTCTTGGCGACGAATCGATGTAGCAGAGGTTGCATCAAGTGGCAAGCCGTTATCTTGCTCACAGTTGTCACGAAATACTACAGGGATCTGGCGTGGCAAAGACGATTTCTGATGAAAGAATGCTAGGTATAATATCTGGAGTCGGGGTAAGTGTGCCCGGTGGTTGCGGACAATCGAGGGCGACAGAGGACCGTGCCAAATGTGGGTCGTGGCAAGCGGAAGTGGCGGCGGCGACTGGGAGCAATCGCCGTAAGGAATGGCTCAAGAGGTCCCCGCGGAGTGTGCCAGAGGGCAATGGATAGAGTTCCGATGTATTCCCAAATTGACGGATTTAATTTTAAAAGATAAATTTTTTGAACAAATTAAATTCAGCGGCACTGTTCAAATTTTCACGAGCATTATCACGCGGTAATCTCCCCAGAGTTCGCATGCGCACGTAAATGCTAACGTTCGAACATATGAGTAACATGAAATAGCGATGCACGATGTACACTTAGAGGAATGGAAATATGAGGACAAACAAAAATTTAACTTAACGACAAATGGGAGAGAGAAAGTTAGTCAAGCTCTGAATTACAAGTCAAATTAAAATTAAACATAAAATGTAAGCTAACATGTTTTGAGCACAAGAGACATGCGAGTTATACCACTTGCCAGCCATAGAAGCAGTTGAATGAATCCACAGGAGGGGCTGCGGCTAAGTGTAACAGGAGGTGGCTGGAAATTCGTGAAATATTTGTGCAGGCCCCGTCAATGGTGGAGGTAGAGATCAAGGACGCCAGAGATTTAGCAGTTGCGGTCTTCGCCGACGAAGGAGTCCAACAAATACACCGGAGGGAAGAATGGTCGGGGCTGGGCGAGCAAACTGCTGGTTCCGGAGGAAGGCTCGATGGCTGGGGGCGCAGAACTGCGGGAGAACTGCAGAAGGAATGGTGTGTCGCAATCCCAAGGCAAAGACGGAGGACTGGTCGTCGGACCTTGGAGGAGGCTTAGGCGGCGGCGGGTGGCAGAGAGAGGTGCTGAGGAGTCGCGCTGGAGGGGAACCGAACAAGACAAAATAGGTCTCGTTCAGTTCTCTTTTCCAGCTGCCTTTTCGATGGGTAGGGGCCAGGCTATAAAGAGAGGGGCTTTTAAATTTAATAACTAATAGGATAATGAGGTGGGGGTTTCAAATGAGTTGGCCGGCAGTAACTTAGGATTTTGGAATGTATTAATTATTTTGGAGAATCAAGGGTTGGAAATTCAAAGGTTGGAAGTTCAGGAGTTTAAATACCTAACGTTCTCCCTCATATTTAATTCAGAAATATATTAGAAAGCAAGACTTAATTTCAGAATATATGTATATATAATAATAATAATAAATAGAATATACATGATTTTTAACTTTAATTCATTTGCTTGCCCAACTTAATACTACTCCTGATTTGATGGACCTTTACATTTAGGGTCTTTAAGGTTGGTCACACCAATAAGCCGAGCATGGGTGCACAAGCGCAATACAAGACAAAAACACGATATTAGCATGCGTGAAATTTAAAGAAACATGCACGAAAATAAAAGAAACATGCGCGACGACATGCGCGACACAAATGAAAATAAAAATACAAAAAATAAACATAAGCATGCGACTCAGGTTGCATCAATTCTCCCGGGGTTGAAAGAGTTCAACCCTGACGAGACTATGATGTGACCTGCTAGTAGAAATCCAAATGTCGATATGACAACTCCACCACCGTCATGCTGCTGAATAAGCAAGTCCTGTAGATACATTCTCGTTCCTAAAAGAGGGAGGCAACCAATCTCCATTGGAAAATGATAATTCTCGATGATAGACTCAACCATGAAGTTATAATTTTCCAATGATGCTCGCAATCAGATAGGAATAATTTTATGCAAAATATTAAAATTGTTAGCGAAATTCATGTAATAGGCCCATGTACAGGCCCATTTAGATCTCCTTGTGAGGCCCATATTCAGACCCCACAGCAAATCTGTATCAAAACATATTTTTATTCGTATTGGAGATTGGGTCGTTACAAACTCTTCCCCTCTTACAGAAATTTTCGTCCTCGAAAATATAGTTCGCTATTAGTTCTAATAACTCTTAGATTGATGGATTTACATCTTTTGTCCTCTACTTGATATTCAATCGTTTTCTTTGACTCGATCTTCTCTTTCTTTCATTCATATGTTCAAAATTCATAGACGATTCAAATGTGTAGTTGTCACTTAGATAAGATCACACTTCTTTACATCATCTTAGATTTCATAGCTCATACATATTAACCCATGATTGACTTAGTCTTTTCAAATTTTTATTCTTGCTTCCTTTTTTCTTTTGTAACATCTCCTTCAAAACTACATATTGGATAAAGGATCTGGCCAGAATCCCAGATACAGTATATAGAGCGAAGGTGGAATTACAATTCCCCATACATAAGCTTTTCATTTTCTAATCGCATTCAATCATTATTTTCATTATTCAAATTCAATTTCCATATATGAGATCCACATATATCTATCTAATTCACTTCACTCTTTTTCGTTCATTTCTAAACACACGCAATCAATAACTAAACACTTCTACATGCCTCAGTTCTACCTAATTTACATTCATCAATCACTAATCCATTCTAATATTATTTCTTTCTTCATTCGATGTTTATCTTTTATCTGCATTCATTATTTCTCATCTATTTCGAATTCACTCAATCCATAATCTCAGTTTCACATTAAGTTGCAATAACAAACTTCATGACTTAACATTCGCATCAACTTATCACTTCGCAGGCGATTTCATTTCTTACTTTTCTGGAGCTTCTCAAGCCCGATTCCCGCAAGTTCATATCATGTGTACTTATTATGTACTCACTGCAACAAACTTCTTGCAAACCTAGCTCTGATACCACTTTGTGAGGCCCCTATTCAGACCCCACAACAAATCTGTATCAAAACATATTTTTATTCGTATTGGAAATTGGGTCGTTACACTCCTTCTCTTTAGTCTCACACCTTGTATAGGTTTTTCTGTCTCACTCACTCTCCTATATATATGTATTCTTCCTTTGTATTTATACACAAGAAATATATATATATAAGTTTCTGGGACTTTGAACATGGTATCCGAGCCAGGTTCAAAAATTGCGGTCTCCCATTTTTTTTGACCGCCCCTTCCCCGTAACGAGCTCTCGCGGTCTCACTTTCCGAGAACGCTTCCCCCTGCTGCCAACTCTGCCTCTTCCCGCTTCCTCTCCTCTTTGGCTCTCTTATAGCCTTCTCCTCCCTGACACGTGGGACCCGCACCTCCCAAGCCCCCCTCCCGAGCTCTCTTTGATCTAGCGGTCTCGCGTGTTCCCCGCTGGACTCCCGTTCTCCTCCTACGGTCTCTAGCCACGATCTCCCAGACCGCGATCTCGACACTCCAGACCGCGAACTCTCATCGATCTCCATCAGGAGTGATCGCCGCTCCAGACCGCGATCTCCCGCCGCTCCAGACCGTGATCTCCCAATCGATCTCCATCAAGAGTGATCAACCGCGATCTCCCGCTGCTCTGCCCGCTACCCAGACCGCGATCGCATCTCCAGCTCCTCTCAAGCTCTGATCGCATCTCCAGACCGCGATCTCCCGCAGCCGTTGCAGACCGCTGCTCTTGCGGTCTCCCCAGACCGCCGCCCCTCTGCCCGCTGCCGCTCCAGTCCGCTATGGACTCCTCTCTCGCGCGGTTTGTTCAGTCCACTGCTCCCTTGCCGGTATTCAGACCGCTTCTCAGACCGCCTGCTTCTGTTCATGGCTGCTCTGTTCGCTGTTTGGTCTCATGGGTTCCTCGGTCGACTCTCCTGAATTGCCCGCTGCTCGCGTAGCTCCTTCTCCCGAACTCCGCGATGAGCTGCGGATCACCACGATTTCCCTGTCCGGCAAGAAAAACTTTGTGCCCTGGGTGCACTCTGTTCGCCGGGTCCTTCAGGCCAAAGGGCTCTTGCATCATCTCACACAGGCACCTCCCTCCCCTTCTACCGATGATTGGATGCGGAATGACGGTAGAGTTCAGACATGGCTTCTCAACTCTATGGATGACGAACGTTACCAAATTGCCATGTATCACGAGACAGCCAAGGGCATGTGGGATGAGCTTCATTCCTTGTACTCAGGCAAGGACAGCCTCCAGCACCTCTATGTCATTATTACTGATCTCCAGGCCCTGGATACGGGCGGGGCTGCAGACATGACCTCCTTTGTTGCTCGTGCTAAGGGTCTTACTGAAGCATGGATCCAGCATCAGCCATCTACCACTGATCTCGCAACTCAACGGACTCAGAAGGAAGCCGTATGTATTGTTATGATGATGGCCCGTGTTCCTCCACATATGCACAGTGTTCGAGCTCAGATACTCTCCTCCACTACCACCCCCTCCCTTCATGATGTTTGCTCTATGTTACTCAGGGTAACTCCTCCATCTGAGACTCCCACAGCTTTTTCTCCAGTTCTTCTTCAGCAACCTCTCCTGCTCACTCCTCCTCCTGCTCGAGGCCCTTCCACCAGGGGAGGACGCCACCCGTCTCGGGGACGAGGACGTGGTGGTCGCTCTTCTTTGAAGTGTACTTACTGCTCTCGTGAGGGTCATCTAGAAGCTACATGCTACCGAAAACATGGTCTGCCTCCGCATCTGGCCGCCTCCGCTACTCCTTCTGCTGCCCCTGATACTTCCATCCTTGGTGCACCTACTCGCCAGGAATATGAAGACCTTCGCACTCAGTTCCAGCAGCTCCAAGGCAGTATTGATAGGTCATCTGGCTCGGTTGCCTCTTTCTCTACTCCAGGTATAACTTGTCTTTCTTACAGCTCTCACTGGATCGTTGACTCTTGAGCAACTCATCATATAACATCTCAGAAACCGCCTCGGTATTCGACAACCTCTCACCCGCCATCTATTATTATTGTTAATGGGGACACTACCCCGGTCTCTGGTGCTGCTGATCTCCGCCTCACTCCTACCTTGCTACTCTCCTCCGTCCTTCATGTTCCGGGCTCCCCGTTTAACTTGCTTTCTGTTAGCCAGTTAACACGGGATCTTGACTACTGCATAACTTTCTCTCCTTCGTCTTTTGTTTTGCAGGATCGCCGTACACGGAGTACCATTGGTAGCGGTCGGCTGACGAATGTGATATCTCCTGGATCTCCCACCTATCAGTCTTTCTTCTATCTCCACTTCTGACTGGCATCGTCGTCTTGGGCATGCTCCCCTTCCGGTTCTCAAGAAAGCTCTTCCTGGTGTTTCACTCCAAGAGTTCACTTGTGAATCATGTATCTACGGCAAGCAACATCGAGTTTCTTTCCCTCCTTCTTGTACCCGGAGTGATACTCCGCCATCTTTAGTTCATTCTGATGTATGGGGTCCATATAGGATCCCCAGTGTATTTGGACATCGCTACTTTATCACTTTTATTGATGACTACTCGCGTGTTACTTGGCTTTATTTTCTTCATGATCGCACTGAGATAACTTCTGTGTTTCGTGCTTTTTTATCTGAAACACGTACGCAGTTCTCGACGCCTCTTAAAATTCTCCGCACCGATAATGCCCGCGAGTACACAGGTCGGTCCTTCTCCGCTCTGTGCCTGAGTTTGATGTTATCCACCAAACCTCCTGTGCCTACACACCTCAACAAAATGGCGTGGCCGAACGGAAAAATCGCCATCTTCTCGATACCGCTCGGTCCCTCATGTTCCAAATGCAGGTCCCAACAGAATTTTGGCACTTTGCTATTGCAACTGCTTGTCACCTCATCAATCGCATGCCCTCATCCGTTCTCAGCTTTGCCACTCCACTAAGTCTTCTTCCTTCCACTCCTCCTTTCCCCCTCACACCCCGAGTTTTTGGGTGTGTTTGTTATGTTCACAACCTCGGTCCGCCAACAGACAAACTTGCTGCTCGTGCTACCAAACAGATGTTTGTTGGCTACTCTCGAACTCAGAAGGGCTATGTGTGCTATTCTCCTACAACAGGAAAAGTGACTGTCTCGGCCGATGTCACTTTCTGTGAAGATCAACCGTTCCACCAATCCTCCTCTCCCCAATCCATACCTTCTACTATTACTCGTCCTATCGTTCCAGTCACGCCTTCCCCTCCACCGTCTCCTCCATCCCCGCCTTTGATTCATCCGCCCATTCGCTACGTCTATTCTCGCCGTAAATCCAAGGATATTTCCATATCGGAGTCGTCTGCTACTGATGACACACCGACCGCGGTTGATCCAACATCTTACTCTACGGCTCATCCTATGGCTAGCTATGTGTCTTTACACCGGCTTTCTCCACCGCTACACCAGTTTGCTACTTCGCTTTCCTCCATCTCTATTCCTAACTCTGTGCAGGAGGCGCTTCAGCATCCGGGGTGGCGGGTAGCTATGGAAGAGGAGATGAATGCCCTCTGGGCTAATCAAACCTGGGAACTGGTTCCCCTCCCTCCGAGTCAACATTGTGTTAGTTGCAAATGGGTGTTTGCGGTTAAACAAAATGCGAATGGGACTGTTGATCGCTTAAAAGCCCGTCTCGTGGCCCGGGGCTTCACTCAGCAACACGGCTTGGATTATGAGGAAACTTTTTCTCCAGTTGCAAAACTCAACACTGTTCGGGTTCTTATCTCCGTTGCTGTGCACCGACGTTGGCCCCTTCTTCAGCTCGATATTAAGAATGCCTTCCTTAACGGCGATCTAAAGGAAACTGTCTTTATGTGCCAACCTCCCGGGTTTGAGACCACGGGAGAGTCTCGTGAAGTTCGCGTTTGCCGCCTTCTAAAAGTTCTATATGGTCTCAAACAGTCACCGCGAGCTTGATTTGATAAGTTCTGCAACCACGGGAGAGTCTCGTGAAGTTCGCGTTTGCCGCCTTCTAAAAGTTCTATATGGTCTCAAACAGTCACCGCGAGCTTGATTTGATAAGTTCTGCAAGGTTCTCTTAGCACTTGGGTTTACTCGAAGCTCCGCCGACTTCTCCCTATTCACCAAGCATGGACCAACTGGCACTGTGATCCTTCTTGTCTACGCTGATGATATCCTGATTACCGGCGATGACCTCTCTAGGATACAACAGCTCAAGGAACATCTGAGCTCGGCCTTCCAGACCAAGGATCTTGGAAATCTTAGATACTTCCTTGGGATTGAAGTCGCCCGACGACCCGATGGGTTGGTTATGTCCCAACGGAAGTACTGCATCGACTTACTTCATGAAGCAGGATACTCCGGGTGCAAACCTGCGGATACTCCTATGGATGCCAATCAGAAATTGTGTGCTGCTGGGTCAGACTCTGACCAGCTTCTTGAGAATCCAGAATATTACCGACGATTGGTTGGGAAACTGATCTACCTAACGGTTACTCGACCGGATATCTCGTTTGCTGTTGGTGTTGTGAGTCGCTTCATGCATACTCCGCGCACTTCTCACCTTCAAGCTGTTGAGCGTATTTTCAGATATATAAAGAACGCTCTGGGACAAGGCCTTGTCTACAAACCATCCAACTCACCATCTCTTCTTGCTTACTCGGATGCTGACTATGTCGGGTCCCCTGATGATAGACGTTCCACGACTGGCTTTTGCACTTATTTTGGTGGGCACCTCATAACATGGCGAAGCAAGAAACAGACTGTGGTCGCCCGCTCCTCGGCTGAGTCTGAATACAGGGCTATGGCTGCTGTTGTGTCAGAATTAACATGGCTTGAAAGCCTTCTTGGTGACTTGGATGTTAGACTTTCTTCTCCGACAACACTTCGGTGCGACAGTCAGGCTGCAATTCATATAGCCAACAATCCAGTTTTCCATGAGCGAACAAAGCATATCGAGGTTGACCGTCACTTCATCAGAGAAAAGGTTCAAGCAAAGAAGGTAGAATTGGAGCATGTTCCTGCTGCGAGACAAATTGCTGACATCCTAACAAAAACTCTTCCTCGGCCACTATATCTACAGTTCTTATCCAAGCTGGGTGCCTACGATTTGTACGCTCCAACTTGCGAGGGAGTGTTAGCGAAATCCATGTAATAGGCCCATGTACAGGCCCATTTAGATCTCCTTCTCTTTAGTCCCACACCTTGTATAGGTTTTTCTGTCTCACTCTCTCTCCTATATATATGTATTCTTCCTTTGTATTTATACACAAGAAATATATATATAAGTTTCGGGGACTTTGAACAAAAATGACCAATAAAATTCAGAGCATCAAATAGGAGAGACACAAGACGGAAGAGAGAGCGGATTGAAAAAGCAAGGTAAGAAACAAGGTAGGAAGTAAGCACGATAACCTGTGGAATCATTAGACCATATAGCATCATATGCACTCCTGCTAGACACCTACGTGTATCTACTAAACCAAGACCAATCACCTCAATGATATCACCCGCGAGAATCCGACTAGCGCTACAAATTCTAAAACCGATCTAGGATTTCACAGTTGAGGATTAACACTTGAAAATGATGATGGAGAATCAGACGATCAAGCAAAAGATTACATCTAAGAGAAGAAATGTTGAAGGACAAGATGGTGTTTTAACCTATGATATAATGATGATCCTCATGATGACTAATTTACTTTTTGATAAATTTGAGACTAATAAAAAAAACTACTAATGTTTCGAGCCTACGCTTACAGTCAAGCATTTTGTTCTATATTACCGATTGCTACAACTATGATGTAATATTTGGAAAGCTAGTTTGTTTTATTTTCCGTAGCTCGATTTCCAATATGATTGTTTTTCGGTAGCTATCAACCATGTTAAACCTATATTCTATTTATGTGCATTAATTGTGTAGTTTTTTTTCTGTTGGGATAATTTTTGGTTTTACATTGTGAAAGTGCTAACATATTATTTATTGGTTGTCTAAATTGCTATATTTTATAATAGTGTGCCAAGCAGCACATTGTGGACTATGGCTCCAAGAGATTGCAACATGTGAGTTATTCGATCCTCAATTGATAAGTACAAGATGAATCAAATAAAATAATCATGGCCATGTTAAGCACAATAAGATATAAACCTTCCTAAATAGTATAAACATATTTAGCTCCTGACATGATAAGAAAAAAACATGTAATAATAACAAAGATAAATTTCAGAGTAACATCATCTACCTGTGAGGCATGTCCAAATGGCGCTGTCACTAGAGGTAAGGAAGGATCATCCCTATCTGCTTGAATAGATTCCTACATCACCAGGTGGCAGTTCAGCAATAGGTTTTATACACGATTTTTTATGCTGTGTATTTCACATGCAAAAGATAAATAAAGGAACAACCATGATAGCATCAAAATATTCAGCTCATAGGGAAAAAATTGACAGTAGAAGATGGATTGATAATTAAAAAAGGAAGCGTCATGAAATAAAGCTACAACAAGAATACTTTAAATGCATGGCAATTATCAAGAGAAAACAGGCAACTATCAAGAGAGAGTTGTTGGGAAAAAACCCTTTTAATTTAACTTAACAAATTACTTATAAGTGATTTTACCTTCTACGTTTATTACCCACATTGAATAGTAAGGGTAATTTGGTCATTAGATGTCATAGGATGTCTCACTCATCTTAGAGTGTCAAGACTAGGTCGGGACAAGCACAATCTGAGTTGAATTAATACTTGCGTCGAATATAAGTCGACGCAACTTCGACTTGATGTCGACGCAACTCAGACTAGAAGTCCAAGCAACTCAATCTCTCTGTCAGAGTATATCAAGTCGACGCTACGTCGAATAGAAGTCGACGTAGATAAAGGAGCATGTCTAAGTTATCTTAGAAGTCGACGCAACCTCGATTTCAATTCAACGCAAAAGGATGTGTCTGTCGAAGTCATCTGAAGTCGATGCAACGTCGACTACAATTCGACGCAGACAAAGAAGTTCAAAATGAAGTCTTCAACTCGACGATTACGTCGATAAGTAATCGACGTAACGTCGACAACAGAGTTCAACCAGAGCAAGATGGAATTCGAAGCTGCTCTTACCAGAACTCGAAGGTGCGTCGATAAGAGAGAGAAAGAAGTCGACGCAGCGTCGAATACAGTCTGAAAAGAAAACCTTTTCAGATGTACTTTTAGAACTCTCTCTGAAGGCCCACAACACTAAAGACCGTTCTACAACGGCTTGTTTATTGCCTAGAATGGAGAGGAGCATTAAAGAAGACAGGAAAAACTTTCTTGGAAAGGATTCAAACAGCTGGCAGACATGTCGTGAACAAAAGAAGAAAGAAAGATTAATTGTCCAAAACTATGCCTTTTCAGGACAATCCAAAAGAGAAAGCTAATTCAAAATTAATCATGGACAATAAATAGGATGAGAAGAGAGGAAAATACAGAGCATTCATCACAATCTGCTACAATTTTGTCGATTAGGGTTTCTACTTCTTCTTCTTCTTTCTCCTGAAACCCTAACAAAGACAAATAGAGAAAACAAGTGCTCTCTCAGGACAGAAAACAGAGCTGCTTCTTCATCAACATCATATAGCAGCCAGATAACAGGTAAAAGATATACAAAAGGATCTGAAGAATATAACTCTTGCAAATCATCACAATCATAAGCAAGGGTTCATCATTAGCAGATCCATTGAAGGAAAAAATAGAAGCTGAAAGCTTGTACAGAATTCTGAGAACAGAATTCTTCTTCTCCATCTCCTTTCTTCTTTCATCTTCCTCAATTGTACAGAGTTTTAAGAATCCCTCTTCTAAAGGATTGAGTGGTTCAAGATCTCTTTATCAAAAGATCTGAGTGGTTCAAGACCCCCTTATCAAAAGATCTGAGTGGTTCAAGATCTCATTATCAAAAGATCTTTGGTTCTAAGAGTCTCCTTATCAAAAGGCTCAGGCACAGGTTGTGCATTTCTACCAGGTGGTAGAAGAGAGGACTACCCACATTTTGGGGAACCACTATAAAATCTTGTGTCTTCTGTGTGTGTTAATTTTCTGTGCTATCCCATATAGCTTACAGTTTTTCTGCTTTACTTTAACAATATTAATTTTATTCTGTGTTAGGTATTGTTGAAGCATAACACTTAGTGTTTTTATTGTGTGTGCACAAATAGGATAGAAATATTTTTAAATCTCTATTCACCCCCCCCCCCTTTAGAGTATACTCGGAGGCACGCTATGCACTTTCAATTGGTATCAGAGAGAGGTTGATCATTAAATGATTAACACTTTTTATCAAAAAGACCTCCTACTCTTATTTCTCTACAATAAATTTATTTTAATAAGAAAATAAGTTCTAAGGATTATGCCTCAACAAGACCTCCAGTGTGTACTTAAATAAGTTTACACTCTGGAAGGCCAGAATAAAAATTTACATGAACTATATTGATGAAGACATCTTTGATGTTTGATTTCAGGTCCCCCAACACCAGTCAGACATGATACTAGTGGATCCTCAACACTGAAAGCTGTCCCAAGGAATGAGTGGACACATGCTGAAAAGAATGCAGAAGCCTGTAATGTTAAGGCTATGAACATACTATTATCCACTCTGTCTGATGACATATTTCAGGAAGTAGCAGAATGTCAGTCTGCAAAAGAAATATGAGATACAATGATCAGTATAGCTGAAGAAAGTACAGATGATAAGGAGGGACAGAAGAATGAAAGAAGTTTTCTAACTGAAACTTGGAGTGACTCAGAATCTGAATCATGCTCGTCATCTGGAAGTAGACAGGAAGATAATGTTGAAGAAGTGTGCCTGATGGCCTTGGAGGCCTCCTCAGATAATGAAGAAGATCACGTATCATATTTTGATAATTTTGATTTCTCTTCAAATGAATTTAAAACTTGCTTTAAAGAATTTTGTCAAGATCAATTAGAGACAAAAAATCAAATAAAGATACTTAGGGAAAAAGTTAAAAGAACCAAAAAGTAAAAGGATAAATGAAGATCATTCCTGTGATAATCAACTCAGGATTGAGGTAGGAGAGTTAAGAAAACAAGTAGATGAAATAAAGGCTGAAAATTTAAAACTCAAGGAAGAGCTTACAAAGGTAAAAGCTTTTGAAGACTCACTCAATGGGAGAAGCCAAAAACTCAAAGAGATCACACAAAATCTCAGAATGAGGTTTAAACATCATGGTTTAGGAGCAAACCCATCCATTAGCATAGAAGACCCTAGAAGACCTGCCTAGAAAAATCCAATAATTTTTGTTGGATCTAGTGAGAATCAAGTAAGTGAAAATAGTGAAATCTGTGAAGAAGTACATGATCATCCTGATAAAGTTACAATATTCAATAGGGTGAATGTTAATGATCAACAAGAAATACTAAGCAAACATCTTGTAGAAAAATCCATAAGCAACAATCATTCAGATAGAATCACTACATTCAGTAGAGTTAATCTAACTAATGAAAAGAAAACTCTAAGGAAAAACAATTTAGGAAAACCTGTGAATCTCAATCAAAGAACTAAAACCAGAAGAAGAATCATTAGACACTCTGCAGATCTATTATATGCAGATTTATTTTATGCACATTTCAGTACCAAGGTAATAAGCATAGGTTTGGTAAACCAATCCTATACCATCCACAAGGATATCATGAAAGACCCTTCTACTCTTCCATTGAACCTTATAATGGTAAAATCAAAGGGCCCAAGGTAACCTGGGTTCTTTCTAATGTTTGAATTACTTGTGCAGGGTAATGTAGGGTCCTATGTAAGGGATAGTGAAAAAGGAAGGATGAACTAAATTCAATCAAGGGAGTGATTTCTCCTTTAAATTCCCTTATTATCCTTATAGTTCATAAAATTAATAGCATAAACATTATTTTCAATAAACATCATTGCTGGGAAAAACAGCAAGAATTTTCTAAGAAAATAGAACTATTTATTCAGAGTTGCGTCGAATAGAATTCGACGTACCGTCGGGTTCTACTCGACGCAAGCGTCGAGAGCCAATTAGAGCGGATAATATGAATGTTATTCGACGCAACGTCAAGTTCATATCGACGCATGCGTCGACTTAATAATCGCTGATCAAATTCGAAGTCGCGTCGATTATAAATCGACGCAACGTCGACATTACTACGTCAATTTAAGAATTGCTGAACAATCTCAACGTTGCGTCGAATATTAATCGATACAACGTCGATATAACAACGCGCGCAGAATTGCTTCTAGAAGCAGTCTCGACATATTTTTGCGCGCCAAATATTAATTCTTATTGATGCAGCTTCGATAGCAACCCTAAGTTGCGACGAATCATCTTCTTTTAAGCAACTTCAGCGTCGAATCATTTACGCTTTCGAATTTTGCTCTCTTGCTCTTTCGTTCTCCTGTTCTCTCGTGCTCTTGTCTCTCTCTCTCTCTCGTTTTCTCTTGTGTTTGTAGGTACCTAAAATCGATGGCTCCACTAAAAATTAACTCTGGCTTTGATGTTGATGTGGACTCATTCAAAGCTGCGTCAGATAATTTCAAAGTCATTCTTGGCTTATTTCAAGATGTTGGTTTAACCAGGCTAATATTTACAAGGTGTAAGATATTGGACATTGAATTAACAGAGTTAAAGGACATCTTTCACAAAGGAAATGATGGCTCCATAAATGGAAACATATATGAGAATGTCATCAACATTACAGAGGAGATGTTAACTCAAACATATGATCTACCATCTGGTAGTGATTCTGTTGAACTTTCAGCAGAAGAGACTAGCAGGGCATTACGACTTATGAAATTCAGCAAAGAGAAGACAATCAACCTAAAGAAGATTGACCTTGGAGAAGAATACAGATTTCTTGCAGACATTGTAGGGAAGGTACTGCTCTGCAAAATCTCTGTTCATGATGCCATTCCAAAGCAGCAGTTGCAGATAATGAGAGCTCTTGTTCTAAAGAAGAAGATAAATTGGGGGAGATACCTCCTGAAATTGATTGGGCACAAGTACACTCATAAGGAAAATGCTTATATGTGAATTATGAGTCAAGTACTTCTTCAGCACTACCCTGTAGTGTGAAAATCAAAAAGAGTGCATATTCCTCTAGGAAAAAGGATCAACAAAGGAATCTTCTCCAAATGGACCAGGCAGATCCTCAAGCCTGGTCAAACTGCATCTTCACCTCCTCTCTCTCCAGCACCACAGGACATGGAGACAACTGTACCAGATATTCCAACCCAAAATAATCCACCAGCACAACAAGGTGTCATTCCAGAGCAAAACCTCCAATCCATCCCATCCACATCAGCTCCTGAACCTACGCCACAGTCTCCTCCCCAACCACAGTAATAACCATCCACCTCACTTCCAGACAATCAGTCTGTTCAATCTCCACCACCAGCTTATATTTCTTCAAAAACCTACCAAACCCTTTCCCCTGCCTACCAAGATCCTCCTGATCTGAATGAGAACCTCTCACCCTACACCTCCACCTGCCTCTACCTCTCATCCTACACCTCAAGTTGATATTGAACAAGCAATAGCAAAGGCAGTAGAGCTGGCTTCCAGCACCTTTGTTGACTTGATGGCCACTGAAGCCAGAAAGTTTAATAAAAAGTACTCTCAAATAGAAAGTGAGCTACTTGACTCAAGAGGGTCCCTCGTGGCTCTAAAGGAGTTTGTATCCTCCTCCATGGTCACCAAAGAGTTATTAACCTCTCTTGTCAGTAAGGTTAAGAAGGGGGAGAAAATTCAGGAGGAGAAAAGATCAGTCCCAGAAAAGGTTGACCAGGTGAAAGATAAAGATGTGAAAAATCCTAATGCACTTACTGTATTTCAAACAGTAAGTCCTGCTGCAAATGTTAAGGATCCAGCTGCAAATGTTCAGGGGGGCATCATATAAGGCCTCAGGAAGATCCAGCACAAGATGATGAAGCACTGCCTGCAGTAAATCAGTAGAAGCTTCCATCAACTTAGGGGGAGCTTCTTGTGAATGATATGCTTCTAGGTGAGGTTGCAAAGATTGCACAAGAAGCTGCTCAGGATGCTGAGGAGAATGCAAAATCTCAGAAGGAGCCTCCCAAAGATGATGAAGTCAATGAAGAAGCTGATAAGAATCTTCAAGAAGACGAAGAACCATTTTCATTTGCCCCAAGGAAGGTAGTTCCAAAGGTCTTTTCCAGAAAAAGGAAAACTCCTAATAGAGGACAATGAGGTCAAAGTACTCTAATTTTGAGATGAGTTCAATACTTTTCTAATCTTTGGTGGATATAATTATTAAGAACAATATAACATACTTGACAATGTATGAAATAGTCTGTAAATTCATTCTGTCATATTTTATTGCATATATTGTCATGTATGTATTTCTGTTTATGTAAAAGAATGTGTAAAATCACTTTAAAGCAATCTGTAAAATTTGTTAAGATAAATATGGGGAGATTGTTGGGAAAAATTCCTTTTGATTTAACTTAACAAATTACTTATAAGTGATTTTACCTTCTATGTTTATTACCTACATTGTATAGCAAGGGTAATTTGGTCATTAAATGTCATAGGATGTCACACACATCTTAGAGTGTCAAGACTAAGTTAGGACAAGCACAATATGAGTTGAATTAATACTTGCGTCGAATATAAGTCGACGCAACTTCGACTTGATGTCGACGCAACTCAAACTAGAAGTCCAAGCAACCCAATCTCTCTGTCAGAGTATATCAAGTCGACTCTACGTTGAATAGAAGTCGACGTAGATAAAGGAGCATGTCGAAGTTATCTTAAAAGTCGACGCAACCTTGATTTCAATTCAAAGCAGAAGGATGTGTCTGTCGAAGCCATCTGAAGTCGATGCAACATCGACTACAATTCGACGCAGACAATGAAGTTCAAAATGAAGTTTTCAACTCGACGATTACGTCGATAAGTAATCGACGTAACGTCGACAACAGAGTTCAACCAGAGCAAGATGGAATTCGAAGCTGCTCTTACCAGAACTCGAAGGTACATCGATAAGAGAGAGAAAGAAGTCGACGCAGCGTCGAATACAGTCAGAAAAGGAAACCTTTTCAGCTGTCCTTTTAGAACTCTCTCTGAAGGCCCACGACACTAAAGACCGTTCTACAAGGGCTTGTTTATTTCCTAGAATGGAGATGAGCATTAAAGAAGACAAGAAAAGCTTTCTTGGAAAGGATTCAAACAGCTGGCAGACGGGTCGTGAACAAAAGAAGAAAGAAAGATTAATTGTTCAAGACTATGCCTTTTCAGGACAATCCAAAAGAAGAAACTAATTCAAAATTAATCATGGACAATAAATATGATGAGAAGAGAGGAAAAAAAAGAGCATTCATCACAATCTGCTACAGTTTTGTCGATTAGGGTTTCTACTTCTTCTTCTTCCTCCTGAAACCCTAACAGAGACAAATAGAGAAAACAAGTGCTCTCTCAGGACAGAAAACAGAGTTGCTTATTCATCAACATCATATATCAGCTAGATAACAAGTAAAAGATATACAAAAGGATATGAAGAATATAACTCTTGCAAATTATCACAATCATAAACAATGGTTCATCATTAGCAGATCCATTGAAGGGAAAAATATAAGTTGAAAGCTTCTACAGAATTCTGAGAACAGAATTCTTATTCTCCATCTCCTTTCTTCTTTCATCTTTCTCAACTGTACAGAGTTTTAAGAATCCCTCTTCCAAAGGATTCAGTGGTTCAAGATCTTCTTATCAAAAGATCTGAGTGGTTTAAGATCTCCTTATCAAAAGATTTGAGTGGTTTAAGATCTCCTTATCAAAAGATCTGAGTGGTTTACGATCTCCCTATCAAAAGATCTGAGTGGTTCAAGATCTCCTTATCAAAAGATCTTTGGTTCTAAGAGTCTCCTTATCAAAAGACTCAGGCACAGGTTGTGCATTCCTACTAGGTGGTAGAAGAGAGGACTACCCACATTTTGGGGAACCTCTATAAAATCTTGTGTCTTCTGTGTGTGTTAATTTTTTGTATTGTCCCATATAGCTTACTGTTTTTCTACTTTACTTTAACAACATTAATTTTATTCTGTGTTAGGTATTGTTGAAGCATAACACTTAATGTTTTTATTGTTTGTGCATAAATTGGATAGAAATATTTTAAAATCTCTATTCACCCCTCCCCCCTCTAGATTATACTCAGAGACACAATGCGCACTTTCAAGAGTGATCCAATCTCTTCCCAATCATGGAGTCCATTCCCAGTGTGTCTTTGGTAAACTTAGCAGAAATGGCATAAACTCGTCTTACAAAAAGAAGATATTAAGATAGGTGGTCTCAATAAATACATTGTTAATTTGGAGGATACTATACACTTACACAAGTTAATTTGTGCAGGGTAACACATATATAACCAATTGTTATAAAGAAAGTGATGTAGGATAGGCTGCGCGGGTGCGAGACTAAATGCAATCCTAGTGTGAAGTGCAGGGAAGATAATTCTATTACCCTTGAACACTATATGTAATACACATGCAAGACCCGGCGAAAAATCAGAACAATACTGAAATATTAAACCACACGCAGATAATTTTAGCAATGCAAGATAATTCTTTAAGCAAAGCAAATTTTGGCTTTACTCCGTGTGGAAGGCCAAATCTAGAGCGCGCGACGAATAGATCTTGCAAACCACGAAAATAACCCAGAACAAACAACCACAATATTGTAGATCCAAGCAAGTATGAAATTACAACAACATATATTAATAAAGAGAATTAAATATCCATACAACAAATAACACTGACAAAGTAAGGGGGTAACCATAGGGGAAAGATCCGGAAGATAAAAGACGTTAGTGTGCCATCCCCAAGTGGCGATCACGGCAGCATGGCGGCTAGGGCTTTATATGGAGGGGAGGCTTAATAGGGTTCGTCCATGCCTGGAAACAGCACATGAGGGGTGGTTGTGCTAGATAGTTGTTGGGAGGGTGCTGGATAGGAGGCTGCTGGTGGAGGCCTTTCAAGGTGGGGTGCGGTTTGGATGGGCTGTAGATGTGGTTATGGAAAGAAAAAAGTAGGTTTCCTGGGAGGAATTTGAAGGTCAGTGGAAGGGCTGGGGCGTGAATTACAAGAGGGGATTTTGTGGTTTCGGTGGAGGGAGGGGCTAGGACACTGTTTTGACGGGCTGTTTTGGGAAGAAAACTGAAGGTTTCAGCAGGGGATACAAAAAGGGTACATGACATTGTACCTGGGGCGGCCTCACGGAGTCGTCAACATGAAAGGATCGCAGGATTTCGGGAATAGTTCTTCTCCAAAATCAACAATGCCTGACGGCTGCCACCATGCTCTTATTTACAAAGTAACATTAGGGCACTCTAACATCAACAACTATGATTGGTAGAGACTGTCCAGAATCCAATCTCACTAAATAATGACTGAAAATAATGAAGTAATATATGAAAAATATGTAAACAAAAATCCAGACGCATCTGTGGAGTCGGAGCATCAACCCTGAGATGCCAAATATGGCAGGTGGACAATCGGTCCCGAACGGGTCCAAAACTCGTGCTCCACTGCGTCGCCGAACCCCATCAGAAAGATATTGCAATTTTTTTTTAGCTATTTTCATTTCAAATAGTTGAAATTATGATAGACATCCTAAAATGCAAGGCCTATAAAAGCCAAATTTTCAAATAGCGAGAAATAAGGCACAACATCAAAGTCAATTGCTTACTATTTGTTTGTGCCTTTTTCTCAGTTGTGTTTTTGAAAAGAGGCAAACACTATTTTTTTGCCATTTTGAGTAACATCCAGGTGAAACCATGGATCCCCCAAAACTCTATTATATGCCTAATTCCAACCGCAAGGAGGGAGTCACGTTGAGGAAACGCCACTACATCTCCATCTTCATTTTCAACCGCCCCATCTCCAATCGCCGTAGCACTTCTAAAGCGAACCGGAGAATTGCACCATGCTAACAATGAACAAACTCATCATTTAAATAAATATGCTGAAAAACTTCCTATGGATAGTATAGTCAAAGTCCTTAATGTCAAACCTACTCTTATCGTATAAAATAATTTCCTCGTTGTAAACATGGCAAATTTTATGCTTTTACTCCAAAAGTGATACTTATACGCATTGTGAACTCACATGTGCTCGGACAATCGGCCTCACCTAAAGAGAGTCTCTCAATAACGTGTTTACCTTTATAATAGTATCGTATTAATTACATGTTGTTTTGTCCTTTAGTGTGTCTGTCTTATAGTGAAGTCAATATCTCTATAAGGAGCTCTTAGTATAAGAAGTCTTTTTATCTTTCGATCATTTAGGTTTGGGGCTCTCTTGGAGAGAAGAGCATTTTGGAAGACCCGGCCTCCGAGTGCTAGGCGAAGGCTTGTCTCCCGAGTTTGTATCTGTTATTTTCATGCAATGTAATTTCTTCATTTGTGTTCGCAATTCTTAATACATCGCATCTTGTTTGTACCAACTGGTCAGAGTTGTCGCTCTTCCCCGCCGCTCGTTCGACCATCATGAACCAACATTCGCATCGCACTGGTTACATTCCTAGTAATGGATCCCCATCGCCGACGAATTCCTCCACACGAGATGTCAGTCATTCATGCTGAAATTCGCCAACTTTGTGCGGCTCTTGGCCGCTCTGCCAGAACAATGTGCCCTGTCCATAACGGCCTGACACATCTCTCAAAAATTCTCCATCATGCCACACAAGCACACTGCTCTCCATTGACAACGGGCCCACTGCTCGTCATTGACGACGGGAAAGGAACCCACCCTCCGCCTCATTCGTTGGTCCAGAACTCCAAAATCACCCACGCGCTTCCTGCTAGGCAGAAGGTGGCTGCCGCCGGCCACACTGTGGCTGTCGACGAAGCCCTGCACAACCCAGCTTCACAAGAGGAACTCCAACAACCATAACGGCTCCTGTCATTGAGCACCTTGTTCCCTTCGTCATTCCTGGCATCCCTGCCAAGTCCAGTAGACCACCTGACCCTCTCAAGCCCTTCTTCCCTTCATCTTCCCTTCCTCTTCCTTATTCGATTACGACCCTACAGCAGCCGCCTACCAACTGTTACAGCCGCCTCATCGGACTCCCAGCTACAGCCGCAACCCCACTCGTTGTCGTCGACCCCCTTAAACCGACTCACCCCCCCCCCCCCCCCCCCCCACCCCCTCGCTACTTTGTTTCATGCACGTTTCGTGGCTCCGCAACCGGTACACTCATGCGTCTCCATGTCAACCTCCTGTCACACACATCTGACTGGTCAGCCTACCTCCAGTCAACTTTTGCTTTGCAGTAGATTCGGGCTGCACCCCCCATTTTCGTGCAGTGTCCCATGCCCCACTCCATCCCTGCCTTATTTTCGCTTTTCTAACCCCACACCCCATAATACCAGGCGTCTCATGTGCTCCACCTTGCCAAGGGATCACCCACATCCACCCACATCTCCCACTTAAATTTCATGGACCACATTCTCTCTCCCTCAACTACTTCATCTTGTCATACTTTTTCAACCAGTGCGCCACATCCATGCAAACACCATGCCTCCTTGTAGGTTTTATATACCCACTTTCGTACGCACCATTCGCCTTGCCGCATTCGCTATGGCGCCATGCCATCACCACTCTCCTTTTCTTGCTGACATTATTTCACCCCTCGGGTTACAAAAGAACCCGACAAATTCACACATTGTTTCTTACTCTCGTCACAACCGCACCCACAGTCGTAGCTTAGCTAGCATGTTTTACATCATGACTTCAGTCCTCAAGGCCCCCTCTCGCTCGACCATGGGACAAGATCGCTCTTCAGGATGGGTGTATTGATACGTATATACGCATTGCGAACATCTCACACACATGCGCTCAGACGTTTGGCCTCACCTCGAGAGAGTCTTTCAATTATGTGTTTACATTTATAATAATATTCTATTAGTTAGGTGTTGTTTTGTCCTTTAGTGTATCTTCCTTATAGTGGGTTCTCCATCTATATAAGGAGTCCTTAGTGTGAGAAGTTTTTTTAAAGTAGACGCAATTTGAAAATAAATTTAAAACCTCACCTAAGTAGTTTAACCCGCGCTACAATACTGTGAGAGTGGGCTCCGCGTAAAAAAAACTAGTGCTTAATCGTTTTAAATAAAGATTTAGCAAGAAATCAATGCGGATTCGAACGCCACATGTATTACACAAATGAACAGATGCAGTCAACAATAAGCGTGAGAAATAACGGCATCGAACGAGAATAGGTGCAAGTATATGGATGATATCACTTGAAATTTAACTGCATAAAATTAAAGAGGGCAAGCCGAGATTATTAAGGGAGAAATAGTGGGGCATGAATGGTTTGGGGGGGAGACTAAGAGAGGGAAAGGGAAGGATTTTGGGGATGATTAAAGGTGGCACAGCTAGCCGGAAACCGGAGAGAGCCCGGGCAGTGATTTGGTGGCTCGGGAGAACGACCAAGCGGGACTTGTGGAGGGGGATACAAGATCAGGAAGGGTTTTGGGTGGAGAAAATGGGGTCTACATGGGAAGTTTGGTGAAAGGATTTGTCGGGCGGGGTCGGAACAGAGCAGAACGAGAGAACACAGACGAGGAGCCAACGTCGCCGGAGGAGGGCCGGGATGGGGTTGTCGGAGGTCGACTGGCCCTTAGAAGGTCGTCTCGAGGGTGGGCGAGGCCGTAACGGGGACGGAGCAGAGCGGAATGGAGTTGTGAAATCAATTGGGACGTCGACGTCGTCGTCGAAGGGCCGGGATGGGGTCTTCAGAGGTCGGTCGGTCCTCAGACAGGAATGTTGGAGGCGGGCGAGGCGGTACTGCGGTAGTAGCTGGTGGGACGAGGGAGCATTGCCGGGCAGAGGTTGTGTTGGATTACCTAGAAATAGAAACATTCGGTCTGTTTCTCGATTTTCGTCCAGTCTGCTTTTGGCATAAGGCTATGTTATTAAAGGCGCAACTCAGGCTCAAGGCTCACCTGGCTCGGAGGTTTGCGCTTTCGTGCGCCTTTTTTCTGCCTTTGGAGTATAAAAGGCGTGTCTGAGTGCGATTTCTGTTGCAAACTTTTTTTCAAAATAAATACAGAAATAATGAAGAACTCAATAATTTTTGCATGATTTAGTATTTGTGAAATATAATCGAGCGTTGAGACTTAGATATGATGCAAGTGATCATATTGATTCTATTTTTTAAGAGATATAAATGATAGTAATGAATGATTAATGAGTAGAATAGATGAAGATTTTGATCAAAAAGATGAACTGATGTTGATTATTTAAAATGAATGTGGTTAAGCTTTGCCCTCGTTAGTCGCGTGCCTACGCCTTGAGCCTAGGCTCCAAGACACCTTTGCGCCTTTAATAACTAAGGTATGAGAGTAGGGTTTAATAGATTTAATTTGAGAAAGAAACGGGTCCAAAAGAAAGAGATTGGTCAAAAAAAAGTGATAGGGTCAATTTTGTTTATAAGAAAGAGATGGTCAAGATATAATTAAGGGGCTCTTCTACAAATGCAATTAATTTCGGAATAAGGCTTTTTTTGAAATTAATTTTGTACTTTAACTGGTAATTTAATTTTATACAGTTTACCATAAATGTTATTTACTTGCATAACACCCTAGTCAGCGTTGAAGAACCAATTTATTTAAGATCTTATTGGTTGGTTGAGCCAAGAAGCTGACAATTCAACATGCAACGATAAATTACGAACATACGATGTTGTGCAGCACGGCGACGAACACACAATGACATGTAACACATCACAAACACCCATACAGTATGATGACACAATCACAAAAGTTGATGCGGAATGATAACGCATAATCACAAAAGTTGATGCGGAATAAAAAAAAACCAAGGATTTTATTCGGATGCGCCGTAGAATGCATCAATTCCTCCGGGGTTGAGAGAACTCGACCTTGTCTAGGAATTGCCAAAACCTGCAATATTAAGGTCGGACTAAGGATGAGGAAGTTCAGAGGCACTGATCCAAGAACAGTCTAAGAGACTCCTTCCTTTCCAAGATACGAGGTAGGGTTGATACGTGCTCGAGCGTGTCTGAAATTCACGCACGTCCAATACCTGCTCAATCACCTCGATGGTTGGTGTGGGTGTGGGAAAAGGGAATGTGGGTTGTCGGGGGGAGCGAGGGAGGGTGGACAAAGGATACTAGTTGGGGGTTTGCCAAAGAAAGGCACAAGATCGACATATTAAAATAGGGGAGGTATCAAATTCGATTGGTAGGTCAAGGAGATATGCATTAGTGCCTAGTCTTTTTTAACCTGAAAAGGGCAAAATAGTCGTTGTTGCAGTTTATGATAACTATGCATGGAAAGTCTCTCTTTCCTGAAAAAGGCAAGAACTCAATCTCCTTCTGAGAAATATAACTTTTGGCGATGTTCCTCAGCCACAACCTCATATTTCGCAGAAGATGCTATCAAGCTGTTATAAATAAATTTATGCAAAGATTTTAAGTGATCAATATAGGATAGAGCAACAAATAAGGTTCTTCCAAAAAAAAGGAAGAGAATGACGATCAAGTAAAAGGGGTATTGGGTAGCCATAGACAACTTCGAATGGAAATTTGATGGTAGAGAGATTTTTTGAGCTATTATATGTGAATTCTGCCTGCGGAATAACCAAATCTTATTGCGTCGGGCGTTCTCCTGCTAAACATATAAGAAAATCGTCTAAGCTTTGATTTACTACCTCGATTTACCCATCGGTCTGGGGATGATAGGCACTGCAAAATCCTATTTTGTTCCTAATTTACCCCCATAACATTTTTCAGAATAACTCATAAACGAGTGTCTCTATCGGAGGAAAAAGTGCGGGGAATCCCGTGTAAACGTACAACCTCACGAAAGAAAATATCAGTGACGGGAGCAGCATCCAAAATGCCCAGAGTGTCGCTGTCGGACTCTTCGACAAGCATCCGACACGGGGACACGCGCGGACACGCGTGTCGGAAGTCCGACAAGCTGACTTACACGGGACTCGTGTGTCCCGCTCAATCGGACATGCGAGTCCCGCGTGAGCTACGACTATAGACGAAGTTGGTGGTTGCACGAAGGGCACGGGAGGGAGTTAAGGGGAGCTCGTCGTTTCCCTGAGCAGAGCACACTTTCCGTCGCAGGACTCATCGCGGATGGCGACAAACGGGCGGAGGTGGGTCGGCGGCGCCGGTAACAGTGGTGGAGGGCGGTGACAAGTTCTGGAAATACCTTATCGACGGCTGGAGAGGAGTAATAGTCGTCGGCTAGGGCTATCTGAACAGAGGGGGGAAACGGGTTTTTTAAGGTAATTGATTATGGGCTTTTAAAAGGATACATGTTTTTGAGGGAAATAGCTTTTGGGTAATTTGGATGAGGATTTCAGGAGCGGGTAAATTCCTGAGGATAGACAAAATGAATATTTAATATAAATAACTCAATATTTTTTTTTTCTAAAATTAAAGATATGATGTTTATTTATATTTTTTTTTAATTTTAAGCGGATTTTAGGATTTTCATAATTATAAAAAATAAATATTTAATATACGTGTCCCAGCGTGTTGAAATATAGTGTTTTTTTAGAATTGACGAGTCGCGTGTCGTGTCGCGTGTCGCATGTCGTTGTCGGTGCAACATAGGGTGGGAGGTGATCTGGTAGATCAATAGGCATAATACTCGAGAACTCAGAGATAAGGGGACGAACTCTACTCGGAATTTCCGCAGACTCTAAACTGGACTCTAAACCGGCTAAGATATATACGACTTCACTCTCCTACATTTCTTCCTACAATTGTGTCCCAGAAAGTAACAAAAGAGTTGAAGGGAATGAAATCACATTGATAGGACAGGGTGTACTACAACTGGGTGACAGACGTTCTAAGGATTTGGGTAGAAGATTGTTCTTTTGTGATAGAAAAATAATCTCGCGTCAACTTCTTTCAAAAGTATATGAATTTCCCACATCGTCATGAATCAATTCTTTCAAACTATCACAATCGTCGTAAAAGTATGTGATGACACAAAACAAAATCCTGGTAGGTACTTCCTATGGAAAATTCCACTAAGCTTTGATGGGTAACAGGTATGGTCATAGAGCTAGTGACCCAAGACAAACTATAAGGCTTTCCTAGAGGTTGTCTTTAATTTTATTTTTTCTGCCATTCGTTGAGATACAAAATTCTCCATGTTATCGTTATCTACAATGAAGCAAAATTGCCCCTGAATGCGTGCAGTAGTACGAAAGATATTATGCCTCAACCACTCTTCCTCGGTGAAAATCTTGTCGAAGAGTAGACTATGTTGAAGAGTAGATATTATGCCTCAACCACTATTCACAACATCTGCGTTTGGAGTTTTCGTTAAATAAATAATGTGTGGGGCAACAATGATGAGTTACGTAGGTAATTTCTAAAAGTGTTCTGCCGATGTAGTGATGCTTACTTGGATCATCGGAAGGATATGGTTCAGCGGCAGGAGGCATCATTGGAGCATTTGGTAAATCGGTTATGTCTAGTACGGTGCTCACAGGCTGATGCATAGATGTTGTAGTTTGTGGTCTTCGTTGTTGTATAGTATCTTTTCGTTGCTCGTGTTGGTGTGAGGTGCGTTGAAGAAGTCTTTGTTGGTGCGTCGAGGCAGTTCGATGTTCACTGTGTACCTCTGTGATATTACATCTTGTTCTCCTTATACGAGTACGGTCCTAAATATGTTGGTTGACTGGATAATGAGAGATGTACGCTGATGTTAGGATAGTAATGTGATGTTTTGCACAAAGTTGATTATTTTTCGCAGTTACCTTGAGTTTTCAATGTATGGTTGACGTGATGTGGGGGTATTGCAGGACCAGAGTTTGATTGAAGTTGGGAATCAACTTGAGTACGGCGGCGCGGCCGCCTCCTTGCATTATGTGCATCACGTTGCTCTGTGGTCATTCGTTCTCTCGATCGTCAAACTTGGGTACGATTTAGCCCTCTTTGGTGTTGAACTGCAGGTTCACATTTGTTTAGTGTTTACGTAGACGAGTACATGAGTTGTTGATTAAGGGGAATGCTATATCGAGAGCAGATGGTGCATCGATGGTGGACAGTTGTTGTTGGATAGCATTATCAGTAAGTGTTTGTAAGCCTAGTGGTGCATGAGCATATGCGTTCTGAAGTGATGGCAGGCCGTGTTGATTTTCTGCTCTTCGAAAAGCGCAGAGCTCGCATCTCCTTGCGTTCTGTGCATCACGTTGCTCTTGAGTTGGTGGTTGTCGTGATCTGGTGGTTGTCGTGATTTGGTGGTTTGAGGTCGATTCATTCTCGGGTGACGTAGGAGAACCATCTAAGAGGAATGAACAACCTTCTAAGAGGAATGAACATTTGTAAAAGAAGATGTTTGAGATAAACCCACAACAAAATTTTCCATTTCGGTTATCCAGTGCAGTAAAATCAATTTAATAATCGTCAGTAGGATACTGCACTTTTATAATGATTTAGGAAATAAATTTTGTTACCATAACTTTTATGTTCCTATCCATATCTAAATTGAATAGTCACAAAAATACATCGAAACTCTTAAAGAATAAATCAAAACTTAGAAAATTTTGAAACAGGGCTCTTAAAAAGTTTTATCTCAAGAGATCTTCATAACAGAATAAGTAAATAGGCAAGATTTTTTGTCGGAATAAGCAATAGTTCTGATAAGCCGCTCCAAATAGTTAGGGCAATTCTGTTGATAATGGTTCATTAGTAGTGAATACATGAAAAAGCTGAACTTTTTACACTTTTCAATCTAATAGCTAAATCAGAACTTATTAAATTTTAAATCCAATGTTATTAGATTTCGACTAAAAAATATAAAATGGACCGGCAGAGTTTCCTGATTTGCTTGATTATTCGGAAGCAGGAGTAGCTGTAGAATATTTTCAAAGTTTATCAGTGATGGGCACAAGAGTAAGAGTTAAAATTCATTCTTAGCCTACCGTACAAAAAATCATAAGCTAAGATGCAATGTCAACCTGACTATGTAATCAGAGGAAAAAATTACAGTCAATCGAGATACAGCTACACATATTCAATGTAATGGTGATATCAGTGCTTATTAAAAAATTTAAATCCAATGTTACGAACTTTCAACTAAAAATTACAAATTGTACAGGCGGAGTTTTCACTATAGAGCTCATTCGCCAAGGTAGATCAACAAATGACATCATTTTCAAAGTTTTTCTTCTGTACATCCAACATTGAACAACTTATTCGAAATTATTCAATTATAGTATATATATATGGACATAAGTATTATGTATATGAATGAACGAATATTGGGTTCGAAAGAAAAAAGCAGTAAAACCAGAGAATGAGTCGAGAGGAAAAAAACATGAAAATGGCTTACTTCAATATGTTTTCAACTGCAGAGAAAAATCAATTGAAACTTAAGTAAATATAAAAGAAAAAATACATAGGAAGCTTATCATTCCATGCAGCAGCAAAGACGGCAGAACCAATATAAATGTTGTAATGTTTATGTGTTGAGTTCAAATTCCGGCGTAAGGAAAGATAGGAAAATACGGTAACTGATTTTCTATACTTAAATTTCATGATAATTCGTTGGTAGTAATTGAGTTAACAACTGGAGAACTTATTTTCAATAATAACTTATTTTAACGAAACTTACCAGGTTAAGTAACATTTAGAGCACGAAGAGAAATAAGATAAATGGATAACATATGGATAAAGCAAAGACTAAAAGCTAGAAAACATCTGCAAAATTATGAAATGGGGAATCTCGGAGAGAAGAGCACTTTGGAGGACCCAGCCTCCGAGTGCTAGGCGAGGGCTTGTCTCGCGAGTTTGTATCTGCTAATTTCATGCAATGCAATTTCTTCGTTTGTGTTCGTAGTTCTTGATACGGCACAGCTTGTTCGTATCAAAAAGTTTCAAGCTGTATAACAAATGTTGGTTATTGGTGTGATTCACATTTTTATAGGATACATTAAGAAATTTTGTTTTATAAAGTATTGGGAATCCCCGATTATTTGACTTAAAAATTATCTTGACCAAGATAATTTAATGTTATAAATCCCTTAGAATGTTGTACAAGAAAGAGCCAAGCTTTGTATTTTTGAGTCCTTATCTTCGCTGACCAGCATTCATTAAGCAGGCCAGAGATCGTCAAGCAGAACTGAGATTTTTGAGCTATGTGAGCTAGGATCGTCGAGTAGTAAGAATCAACCAGAGGAAAGAATCAATCATCGAGCGAATGAAGATTTCAGTGTTCGACAAACAACATGAAGAGTAGTCGAGCAGATATTCACTTAAGCGTCAAGCTATGAGCAGTGATCGACAATTCAATACAGACCGAAGAATAGAGCTATTGGGATATAGTCTTTATTGCGGACAAAAATGGAAGTGATTCAATTGGTCATAATTGGCGGTGGCTACCTTTTCTGAAGGGAAATTATCTGACGACAATATATATAGAGTTCATTTTCATTCTACAGAGATCACTTCTTCACAACAAACATATACTGACTATGAAGCACGGATACGTAAAAGCGCCTCGCATATCGGCTTGAACAGCTATCAGATACAAGAAATGTCCGGAAATGCCTGGAAACAAGTTTCCGAAACGCTGGAAACGCACATTTTTATTTAAAATTAAATGAATATTAAGGAGTCTAATATTCTGCCTACGGGATACGCGACTCCTACCTTTCGTAAACCCGCAGTAACGCGTTACGCGGTTGGCGTCACCCTCTTTTCTTTTAGGTTTACGAAAGTCCCACCTTCTCTTTGTTTCTTTTTCAATTCCTCGTTTCTTTTACACGCTACAGTCGCCCTCCTCCCTAGACGTCGCCCTCTTCTCTTTGTGGTCATGAAGCGCTCATCAGGGATGGTTTCTAGGACGAACGGTCTCACATTAGGGATTGCGGCCTCTTGCTGATTGGACGCCTCCCGATTGATGAGTTGTGCGACCATTTCGAACAGTAGGTTGAACTTCTGCTTGAATTCCTCTCTGGTAACCGCTCCTTTGCAGTGGGGAGGGAGCCTTCGGGCGAATCCTGTTGTTGATGTTGATGCTGCCCACGACCAACCATCACAACGATTTCTTCAATCACTTGGTTCGACACTCACCGCACCAGACATGTTGGGGCGAAATGTGTCTCCAAGCTCTACGCTCAGCTTCGAACTACTAGAAGTCGAAGGAAACTGGGAACGGCAAGTCACCAGGTACTAATCACGAAGGGCTGGAAGGAAGAGCGGAGAGGGGGAGAAGATTGTTGCGAACGGCGATACCAGACTTCCCACAACTGCAAACCTTAGTTGCGGGTGATTTTATTAATAGTTCAAGTATGTTGTGGTTACATAGTGACTACAATCGGTCAACAGAAAGCTCCAGATGCCAGAGAGAGACGGGGATCGAGTCCGCACCAACAAGGCAATTTTGGCTCTGATCCAGCGTGTCTTTCTAGGTACTGTGCCCGCTATTTATACTAACGGAGACCTGCCCGAACGGGCAGTGATGTAGTCTGAAAGGGCCAAAATTAAGTTTTGCGCGAAATCAAACTCGTCGTTATGAACTTTAAGAAATTCGTTAATTTTGTTCGGATTGACCTCTCACGTATTTACGAGTCGAATCTTTCACGAGACTAGTACGGCCACAACCAAATCACAAGCAATAATTTATGAATAACGATAATAAAAGACAATTTGACCGTTCGAGGCAAACTTATAAAAATAAGCTAAGATAAGGAGCAAGTTTACAGTATGATTATGCAGTGGCATGATCCAGTCCAAGGTTCGTCACGCACCGGTGGGAAAGTACTATGTCGGCAGGTTGACGGAGAGGAGTGTTGTAGTCGACGGCAATCCTGCGAACAGAGACGCCCTTCGTTCGGGTTGCCGGAGTAGTATGATGAAGTCGACGACAATCGAACGACAACAGTGGGTATCAACACAACTGAGGAGGGGAAGGAAGACAACTCAACAACGCCTCTAGTTGCAGAAATCAGGAGCTGAGTGGCGGCGAATTTATCGAAGAGGGTTCCAGCGGCAGTGGGCGGAGGGTCGACGTTCGGGCTTAGGGCGGAGGAGGTCGCTCAACTTTCCTTCTGGATTTGGCGGCGTGCGGGATACAAGACACAAATGGGTGATTCACGAAGTCGAAAAGCTGCCCGACAATTGCATTGAGACATTTTCACGTTTCTCTGCCCTGCCCGGTCTGTCTTTCATCCCAGGCACTGCTTCTCTTTAATAGAGAGGAATCCATTATTTCTTTCCAATTCTCTATTTACAAATATTTCCAAATATTTTCAAACCATATATTTCCTAAATATTTCTTTCTAATAGTTCTTGCCCAAGAATAATATCCTAGCCTCTTTCTTTTAACTGTAACCCTTAATTGAAGGCCTTTTCCAAATAATTTTTCTTTCCAAAAATTTCTCCTCATAGTTCTTTCCAAAGTTTCCAAATACTATTTTTCCCAAATAACTTTTGATTTGAATCTTCACTAATTTAGATTTATGCGTCCTTAAATAATTTAAGCTTGACTTTTCCATCCTGACTACCTAAAATTGTCGGACCATTTATTCATGGTCTCACCGGGTGGTCAATCCGACGAGCCGGAACAAAAATGACATCGATGCATAGGAAAATAAGATGGCAGAAATAAAATAATAAAAAATAATAAGAAGAAAAAAAATTGTCGTGTGATGATATCACGCGTTCTCGGATGCGGCGACGGTTGCATCAGGAAGGCTCTAAATTAGGGGTTGTCCGGGGTACAGGAGAGTGGTGCAGGGATGGGGGGTTACATTGCTGCTGAAAAGCTAGAAAGCAGAACGCGTGGTTACACAAGTTGTAACCGTTCGAATTGGCTGGCTAGAAAACTGATGGCTCGGCTACAGGAAGCGTAACCTCCCAAGCTGCTTGATGCTGACTGGCTCTCGCTGAGGTCGCAGGATTCCAGGTTAACAGGTATCATTTTGTTCTTCCATTTCCTATTTTCCAGGAGTCTGTTGTGCACTTAACTTCAATTTTAGTGTTATTTAGATGTCAAAATATGATTATAAACATATCCTTTCACCTATTTAGGTATTATGCAATTAAAACAAACTTACGAAGTGTTCTTGCACTTTAATTTTCATGGTATTTATTTATATGATTTAGGTTGCTGAAATTTTTTCATTCAGCTATTTTTTTATTGTTATCCTTTTCTTCATCCCTGCTCAGGTTTTTAGTTGGTGCTTTATTCAAACTCTTGGAACATGCCATGATAAACTAGATCCTCCTGGAATTAAGAATCATCCTTGGTTTTTTGTGTCAATCCAAAAGAGATTATTTTCTCTTTCGAATATTTATTATGATGTCTCCTTGTTCTAAACCAATGACAAAGTGTTGTTTGCTATTTTCTCTCATTATTTTGTGTTATGTTATTGTTTACATTTCACCGGTTGAGGTGTTGTCGTGTGACCTTGAGATCACGAGTTCGAGTCCTGGAAGCAGTCTCTTGCAAAAATGAAGGGTAAGGTTTGCCTACATTTCACCCTTGTGGTGGGACCCTTCCCCGGACCCTCACTGTGCGGGGATGCTTTGTGCACCGGGCTGTCCTTCTATGTTATTGTTTACATAATATTATATGTTTTTAAATTAGACCTTCTCTTGCGTACATGGATTCAAGTTGCGGTATAACTGAAAATGATGAAAAAAAAACTTTGGAAGTATCTGACAAGAGGGAACAAATTAACTGAAAAAGGTGATAGTATTAGTTGTACATGCAATGTTTTTTTGGCAAGTCTTACAAAAGCTCATACACTCGCATGAAGGGTCATTTCTTGAAGATAAAGAGTGGCGGAATTGGAGTATGTACCAAGGTTCTGACATCCACATATAAGGACATGTTGAAGGAAGATAAAGATGCTCAAAAACTTATTGAGTGACGACTTCCAAAATTTATACCGGTAGCTCAAAGTACTTCAAGTGGAGTTGGAAGTATTGGAAGTGTTGGTGATAAACCGAGAATAAATGATGATCCAAGTGATAGCGGAAAGAATCCAATTTTTGGTGGTATTCAATAAATAATTTTTATGCCTTTTGTAATATTGATTTTTTTTATCTTAATAATTTTTTGTTATTATACTAGATATTATAGTGAACAATGGCTAGGGCGATGCAAATAGAGTTGCTCCTCATAAAGATCCGGAAGTTAGCAAGGAAATGGTTAAATGTTTGAAAAAAAAATCTCAACCTTAATATGGAGCGTACTGTGGCCGCCAATGAGTATGCGGAATTTATTGACAAATCGGGAGATTTTAATGATTATGATTCAATTCAAAATAGTTATCTCTTAGATCCAAAGACATGGTGGATTAATCATGGATCGTCGTCCCCTTCGCCTCAAACTATAGCTTTGAAGCTATTAGTACAACAATCTCCTTCTCCATGCGCTGTGAGAAATTTTAGTACTTATTCCTATATTCATTCAATGAAAAGGAACCGAATGACACCGCAACGTGTTGAAGATTTAATAAATATTCATAGCAATCTTCGACTTCTTTCAAGAAGAGATCAAAAATGCAATTGAGGAGAGTCTCGATTGTGTGATATTGCGGCTGATGGCTTGAGTCATTTGAAGATGTAGGTACACTTGAGATAGTTAATCTATCGCTTGATGAACAAAAGTTGGAGCTCTCGATTGTGGAAGAAGATGATAAAGTTGATATTATTGGAGAGAATGTTGAATTTTTGAACTATTGATATTTTCTAAGTGCATGTAATGAAAAATTTAAACATTTATCAATTTATGTAATGATGTGAACATGTGGTGCATTGGTGATTGATTTTTATAATGCTTGTCTCATTGACTCTTTTATATATCTTATAGAATTATGTCTTTATATGAAATGCGAATGATATATAATATATACGTTGTACTCTTATAAAATTCTCTCTTTATAATTCAAGGTATGTACACTTAGTTTTTTAGTTGTCTTGTTTTCACGTTAATTAAAAATTATATTTAAATAATAAATTTTTATTAAAAACGCTTCCTGTATCTTAGTTTTTTTTTTAAATCACGTTTCACGTATCCGTTTCATATTGTATCCCGTATCCCGTCCCCGTGCTACATAGTATACTGAGACAGAGAAACAGAAAGCTGCAACTGAAGAGTGTTGGGCTAAGGAAGGAAAAAAACAAGAGGCTACAAAAGTAAATCTCTGTGAATGAGATTATAGGACCTCAAAGCATCTGAGCAAAAAAAGATCATCATCTCAAAGAGCTACAAAGATTTGGCATCATTCAAGAGGATGATTTGATCAAAGGCATCTGTGCCTTCAGAGTCTGTTGACTCTCACAAGACAAACCATTTTTGGGTTAAGTTTTCAGAAGTTTTCTTTAAAAAAGCTTGGTTGGATTCCCTCAAAGCTCTGTATGTCGCAAGACATCTAGACCCATACCACATCTGGGACTGAGGTGTGAAGTCGAACTTCCTAGAGGACAACCAACAAGCTTAGACATTCCTAAAGTCTTAGCAGGAGTCAATCTGATCAGGTGGATCATTTACTGCAAACTTAGGGTGCGGGTGTTGGCTAACGAGTCAGGATTGTATTAGAATCTAATTCTACTTGGAGAGAGTAACCCAGCAGCAGAGGGTTTTCCCCATAGTTGTGGAAGAGTGGAGTGCCCAAGTTTGAGGATTCATTATATATCTCTGTGTCATTTCTTTATAGCTTAGATTTCTTTTCTTGTATTTTACTTCAGCACTTGGATAACTGTCTGGATTTTATGCTTGGTGTTGAGACTTCTGTAGGTGACTTTGGAGTAGTATTTTTTGGTGGTCTTTTTAATTGGTTATCAACTCTATTCAACCCCCTCACCCTATAGAGTATTTATGGAACCTCCAACGCACTATCATAGGTTTCTCCTGTCTCCTATAATAGTATTCAGATTTCTTTGAGGATTCCTTATATATGTGTCAAAGTGGAGTACTCGAGTTTGAGGATTCATTAGATATCTCTGTGTCATTTCTTTATAGCTCAGATTTCTTTTCTTGCATTTTGCGTCAGCACTTGTATAATGCTTGGTGTTGAGACTTCTGCAGGTGACTTTGGTGGTATTTTAAATTGGTGAATAACTCTATTCAACCCCCTCACCCTATAGAATATTTATGGAACCTTGAGCGAACTATCATAGGTTTCTCCTATAACGGTACTCAGATTTGCTGTCTAGATACTACACTTGTTCAATCCCTTCAAATTACACTTTAAATAAATGTATATTGTAGTTTAAATACAGTTCAAATAAATTTACAGTGCAGTTTACAATTTTAGAGAAAAAAGAAGGAACTTAGTAAACCATGTATGTGATTGCCTATAATGTATTTCCAGAGCTCTAAAGTCAGACTAAAGATTTAAAAAAAAAGGTTTTATAAAAAAAAATGCAAGCAATATTCAGGAGACAAGAATAATAAGGTTTTACAAAAAACATAGAAGAAATAAAGTGAAATTTACATACCAATCCTCGAGACAGCAGAGCAGATATCAGGAATAATAAGGCTCCCATACGACTCTGAAATATAGGGAGCTCAAACAATAGCTGCTCGAAAGCAATGTTAGTCGAAGTGTATGTTTTGATTCGTAAAATTTTCTGCAAATCCGAAGCTGACTCTATTGAAAGACCTTCCAAGTATCCTGGCATCATCTGTTCATAAGCTGTGACAGTATAAGTACAGGAATACAGTCACTATACTATGGAGGATAAGCATTAATGTACCAAGTCAGAATTTAACCTCACTAGTTCGAGCATCCTCAGATCTTTCACCTGATTGACAACTAGAAGCACCAAGAGTTGCAACCATTGCCCTTTCCCTATTTCCGCATGAAAATAAAATTTCTAGCATGCCTAAAACCAAGGCTCTGCAAAAGCATACTTATACTAAGCATCAATACAAGATATATCATAGACAACAGAACTCAGAATAAAGAAGTTTCAATAATAGAATGTTTATTTAATGAACGTGAGCACTACATAATGACATTGGAACAATAGTAAATTCTAAATTACAGTGAAAATAAAGACAACAAAAACTCAGAATATAGACGTTTAAATAATAAAATGTTTGTTAAATAAATGCGAGCACTGCAGCATAACATTGCAAACAGTAGATTCTAAATTACAGTGAACTTATAAGCTTTCATAAAATGCAAGAAATGACCCAACATTAATCCACAACTACAACGAGTTCATATGAGCATATCAAGCACCATATACACTACGAGCTTTTTCAGGTCTTTATAATGTAAAAGAAGTATAGTCACCTCATGTGCTACATATAATATCAAAAATATAGAAATGCTTTTATAAACATTATCGTCTACCATATACCAGCGACAGTGCACAAAGTCTCCCTCTTGAATGTAACCCGATTGCGATATTTTTTTCCCGACAACACCAGAAGGCATGACGACAGTACGCTCGTACTGTGGTCGCTAGAGTTCTCAATATCCGGCTACGGCCTTTGGCCGAAGCACAGTCTAACTTCTGTGGGAAAAAAAATTATTTTATTTTAAAAAAATTTGTATGTCGTACTTTATTCAATTATACCTTTTTTGCATAAAAAATATCATTTCAATGGTAATGACATTACACCATTGCATAGTTTTCCTTTTTACATAAGTATAGTATTTTAAAATTTTATTTTATTTTATTTCACCTATTATATTTAAAAATTAGAAAAACAAATTACCATTATAAACTCACATCATTACACCATAAAATAGTTTTCCTTTTTATGTAAGCACAGATATTCTGAAAACCAGAAACAAAGAATGAATGCAGTACGATAGGGCGTGATACCTCATATAATGACAAACACTTCAGAGCATCATCTATCCACACACCACAAGACATTTCATCTTAGCTATATATTTGATTGGCATCAACTTAAATATTAGTGTCTTCTAATAAACCTTCTATGTGATACACATGGCCACAAAGATTTGCAGTTGGACTGGTAATTATAAGGTCTAATGTGAAATAAAACTAAGAATTGAAAATAAAGAAGAAAGAAATCTAAGGCTGGCATATCGGCCAGTATAAGTGCTGTGAAGTTTTCACCAAACCAGAAAAATACCTTAACACATTTTAAAATCGTGTCAGATCATTTTTTTAGTAGACATGAATATTTCCATTTGACATGGTCTAGTGCACATGTATTCAAGAATCTATCGTGTCCTGCAAAGGATTAGTACACATGTACCCACTTGCCAAGCATTCCTATTCGAGTTGCATATGTGATGTGGGGTAGACTACGGAGTGCACAAATCTGAGACTACTAGAGTGGAAATGATAACTAGACGCACTGATCCCTATTCTATATGCAATGCAACCGTCAATGATGAAGACAAATCAACACGAGCAACAAAGATGATGAACCCACACAATAATATTTAAACGAGAAAAGCATTTAGTTAGTGAAACAAATAATGGTTTTCCTATGCTCGGAGGGTCAAAGCAAAGTGCGCGGCAAATAGGTCCCACCTGTAAACACAAGCGATTTAGAGCGATCTATCCACAGACAATTTTATCTAAGCAAATATGAGATCAAGCGATAATATAAAGCTGAAAATATAATCCCATACAACAAGTAGCTCACCAAGTCGGGGTGCTGTCCAAGACAATGGAGATCCCGAGAAACGATGCGCTTTGACGGCGATCCGTGGCGGGACCGGAGGCGGGGCGATGAGGGAGATTGCTTGATCTGACTGTGGGGAGCAGGATCAGGTTGTGGGAAGGTAGATCCGGCTGTATGGACGTGAATCCGGGCGGTGGGAAGGTAGATCCTGCAGTATGGAGGCGGTTTAGGCTGTGGGAAGATAGATCTGGCTGTAGGGGATCGGGTTGGGGGAGGGGGACAGATCTGGGTGAGCGGCTACAATAGGGGATGGAACAGGGTGGCAATAGGGCTGGATTGGGGCGGTAGCAGTAGCAGGTGGTTGTTTGGAGGGTCGGTGGCAGCAGTGGATGGTTGATTGGGGGCAGCAGCAGCGATAAGTGGCTGGACATGGGAGGCGGCAGCAAGAGGTGGCTGCATAGGGGCGGCGGCGGGCTGTTGGAGGCGCGGGTTTTGCTAGACAGCAGTGAAAGAGTGGGTGGTTGGCTGTTTGGAGGGTTGTGGGGGTGGCGATGGAGGGATTTGAGAGTGCAGAAAGGTGGCTATGGGTAGGGGATACCTTTTGGGGAGCGGGGGAAGGCCTAGGAGTCATCACCTAGGGTTCCACGGAGACGGCACCGTGGAGTGATCGCTGGAATCCGGGAATAGAGTTCTCCAAATTCTGCAATGCCTTGAAACAGCCTCCCTACTCTTCTATTTATAATAAAAGGCATTAGGGCATCCCACCATCAACGACTATGATTGGTCGGAGATGGGGTAGCCCAATTACATCAAAATAAAAGCAAACCTATCAATATGAAAAAATGTCGGAACGTGGATCGAAACGCATCCGCAAGGTCGGATCGACGATCCGATCAAGTCCTCCCGCGGGAGTACACGAAAAGCCTTCATCTCCAACTAGTGCATGCTCTGATGGATCCCCATCAACTCCCCCCGACTGAAAAGCCTTCATCTCCGATGAATGGAGACGGTCGTACTTAAGTCGAAGTTCGGGGGCGAGTCGATCAAGCTCTACTGGTAGTATCTAAGTGTTATCAGCGTCTGGGCGGCCCTGCCAATGCACTAAGTAACGGCAAAGGGGGCCATCTATAGTAGAAACGTGCTCGTGGGATATGATCTCAGTAATGCTCTCAGCGCTCAGCTCATGAGTGGCAGATGTCGGTGAGATCGGTGGTACCGTGGGTGAAACCATAGAAGACGAATCCACAGGTGGGTGGGTATCAGGAGTAGGTGAAATATGTGGGTGGTAAGGTGACCGGTGTGAAGGTGTGTGTGGATGAGGGTCCCCACTGCTTGGGTCCACATACTCGCGAGGCTCGTAGTATGGTGTCAGATATTCGACATTAAATACCAGGTGAATACTCATACTTGCAGGAATATCAAGCTTGTAGGCGTTCGTCCCGATGCGACTTATGATCGAGAGGGGGCCTATTCGCTTGGCGCTTGGCTTTTTGGCAGGCCCCGGAGGGAGCCTCTCAGAGCGGATTCAGACCATTGCATGTTCACCTTCCTGAAACACCTGTTCTCACTTGCGCATATCTGCATGGGTTTTATAATGCTCATTGCTCGTAATGATCCGTCGGCGAACCGACTCATGCAACTCATGCAAATGAAGTGCAAATGACTCGGCGGACTCGCTAGGGCGTGACTCTAGTGGGGTGGGAGTAAGATCAATAGGCTTCCTAGGTTCCGACCCTGATACTACATGGAATGGACTCAACCCAGTGGACCTATTCACGAAACAATTATATGCAAACTCCACGATGGGAAGAACGAAGTCCCAACTAGCTACATGCTCTCCCACTAAACACCTCAGTATGTTCCATAAGCTACGATTCACTGCCTCAGTCTGCCCATCAGTCTGGGGATGATGTGCTCAAGAAAACTTGAGCGCAGTGTCAGTCTTCTGCCACAAGGCCTTCCAGAAATAACTCATAAACCTCACTTCTCGGTCTGACATAATAGACTTAGTAAACCAAGCAACCTGAAGACATCCCTCATAAAGATGGATGCAACATGCGACACGTCCGCCGTCTTGCGACAAGCTATGAAGTGAGCCATCTTCGAAAATCGATCGACTACCACAAAGATGGAATCGTGCTTCTGAAGAGTGTGGGGGAACCCCAGCACTAAATCCATGTTGATGTCCTCCAATGGGCGGCATGGGACAGGTAACGGTGTGTACAACTCCGTGTTTTGTTTAGTGCCCTTGGCCGTCTAGCAGATAGGAAATAGCGGACAATGCGTGCCACGTCCTTCTTTAGGCTTGGCCAATAAAAGCGATCCTCGACAATGGCTATCGATTTATCCGTCCCGAAGTGTCCAACGGCACCGCCCGCATGTAACTCCCAAATCAAGCAATCACGGTAGTAAGTCTAGGGTATACATAGGCGAGAGCCCCGATACAAATATCCCACAAAAATCTGGAATCCCCCGATAGGGTCTGGAGGATCTATGGACAAGGCGGTATAAATCTCGCCAAAATCAGGGCATGTCGGATAGTATAATCACTCTCTCAAGTCCATCCACACGAGAGCTCATCGTCTGTAATAGGGAGACGCGACGACTCAAGGCATCAGCGGGTTTGTTCTCAACATCAGCTCGGTGTTTGAGGACATAATGAAAATCCTGGAGGTGTTCAACCCACTTAGCATGCCGATGTCCTAACTTGCGTTACGAATCTAGATATCGTAATGCCTGATGATCCGAGAAAAACGCAAACTCCCGGGGTAGGAGATGGTGTATCCAGTAGCGTAGAGACTAGACAATAGCATAAAATTTCCGATCGTAATTCCGAGTATTTTTGTTTTGCATCGTTCAATTTCTCACTAAAGTAAGAAACTGGATGTCCATTTTAACTCAACACACTCCCAATACCGACACCAGACGAATCACACGCGACCTCGAGTGCGACTAAAATTAGGAAGTCTCAAAACAAGGGCCATCGTCAATCTCTCCTTGATTTCCTCAAATGCTCTAGTGGTCGCGGCGGTCCACCGAAATTCGCCTTTCCGGAGGCAACTCGTGCATGGGGTCATGATCGTGCTGAACCCTTGGACAAACCTCCTATAGAAGGTGGCAAGTCAATGGATGCTACGGGCCTCGTGAATGGTCGCCGGTACGGGCCAATCGCGGATAGATTTGACCTTTTCAGGCTCAACAGATACTCCAGTGGAGGACACAATAAACCCCAGAAAATGAACCGACTCTGATAGGAAAGAGCACTTTTTTAAGTTCACGAATAATTCTCCCGACGGAGGATGCCAAAGAGGAGCCTTAAATGATCGAGGTGGTCAGTCTGGGTCTGGCTATAGATCAAGATATCATCAAAGTATACAATCAGAAATTTGCCCATGTAGGGTTGTAATACTTGTGTCATGACTCTCATGAAAGTGCTCGGGGCGTTCGATAGCCCAAATGGAATGACTAACCACTCATACAGACCATCCTTAGTCTTAAAAGATGTCTTCCATTCGTCACCCTCACATACTCAGATCTGGTGATACTCACTGCGAAGATCGATCTTGGAAAAGATCTGGGCACCGGACATAGTGTCCAATAAGTCGTCAAGCCGTGGAATGGGAAAACAATACTTGTCGGTAATTTTCTTGATGGCTCTGCAGTCAATGCACATTCGCCAACTACCGTCCTTCTTAGGGGTAAGAACGGCGGGAACAACACACGGACTTAGGCTCTCTCGAATAAATTGCTTTCGGAGAAGCTCATCAACCTGCCTTTTGAGCTCAGTGTGCTCATCAGGATGCATGCGGTAGTATGGCAGATTCGGGAGGGAAGCCCCCGAGACCAGATCAATGGCGTGCTAAATGTCACGTGGGGTGGTGGGGCAACTCATCAGGGAGCTCATCTGGCATGATGTCCGCAAACTCATTCAAAAGGGGACGAGCATCTGGGTGATGGTCAGGAAGGGACTCAGAGGTCATGGTGGTCGTTACCACGTAAATAACGTCAGCTTCAATGTTGTCTCTCAAAAACTCGTCTTGCCTCAAAATGTGAAGGGGTCTCGAAGAACTCGTGATCACTGATGGCTCAATCCGACCCTTGGATTTCACTTTGGGTTGGGTAGGCGATAACGTGATCTTCCGCCCCTTATCACACAAGACACGCGTGTTTGAACGACCAAAGCACGTGACGTCGCGACCGAACAACCAAGGTCGGCCTAGCAAAATATGTGTGGCATCTATGGGAATGACATCGCACCACACCCAATCCTCGAAGGAGGCTATGCTAATCGGTACGAGACACCGCTGGGTAACCTGAATCGCCGCCTTGTCTACCCAGATGACACGATGGGGGTGACGGTGAGGCTCGGCTTTCACCAACATACGATCAAGACCCTTTTGGGCAACAATGTTCACGCAACTCTCACTATCAATAGTTGGTTTGCAGGAACCGCATACACTAAGAAAATAAGTGTAGAAAATGGTAGTGCGACGCCAATCCTCATCTGCACGTGGGGTGTGCAGGAGGCGTCTCACCACTCCCATCTCTAAGGATCGCTCAGCATCACTCTCCCATCCCGTCTCAACAGTGGCAGTAATATCCTCAATAACCTCCTCCTCAGCATCAGGGTTGGGCTCGCCCTCCTCAATAAGCAGAGTCTGTGTGGGACACTGGGCTGCCACGTGGCCTCTGCCTGAACAAATATAGCACAGGATGGCCCCGGGTTTGGCTTGCTCAGTGATAGGGACCTTGCCCTTCGTGTCCATAGGGGCACGGGGAGGCACAATAGGGGTGTCGGAGGGTGGAGCGGGCCGCCTGAATGATGAGTTGTCAGGCTTAGTGAAGCCTTGTCTGGGTCCCGAAGAGCGTAGGTACTGCTCATACTCCAAGGCGAGCTGGTAAATCTGCTCTACACTCTCAAGGCGGTGGGGTATCAACTCTCAACGAATATCGGTCCGTAGGCCGGCTCAAAAACGAGATGCGGTAGCGATAGGCTCTTCCGCAATGTCACTCCTCACAATGAGATCGTCGAAGCGGGCCATGTACTCAGCAACAGTAAGTGTCCCCTGGCTTAGGCTGTATAGCTGGTCCAGTAGCTAAGCTCTATAGGAGGCGGGAAGGTACTTATCCTTCAATCTTTGTTTCATATCATCCCATCTAATGATGGGGTAATTCCCTACCCTATTGGTTGCTCTCTCGACGTTGGTGAAAAATATTTTGGCTTGCCCAAGCAGCTTAATCTTGGCAAAAACCGAACGCACCGCTCGTCGCTCATGTCATGCCACTCAAAATAGTGGTCCATGTCGAGGAGCCAATCGCTAAAAGCCTTCAAGTCCATGCGACCATCGAAGGTGGGAGCGTCGATACGAATGCGTCGAGTGATGTCGACCTCCTGGGTGTGACCACCTTTCTGTGGGTCTGGATAATCCTCATGGTAATCATCGTGGGCGTAGTCGTAACGAGCGGGCGGGGGACCACGCTCTCTCCGACCTGCGTCGTAATAATCATCACGGTGATGAACACGGCGAATGTGTGTGGGCACACGATCCCTGTGGTCATACTGAGGCAGAGAGAGCTCACGATACTCATCACAGTGGTGCGGGTGCCTAACATAAATCGGGCTTGGTCTTCGTTCAAATGTATGATCAGAATTTTGTCTCACCGGCGGTGCTGGAGCCCGGGGAGGAGTATCACGATGGTGACGGTCCAAAGGAGGCTGACAATTCGTCGAATGCTGGTCAGAGCGAAGAGGAACCTCGGGGTCATCCTCAAGAGGGTCATCGTGTCGTGCAGGAGTATCCCCCACATTCTCTAAGTGTACTAACCGGATGTTTACCTCGGCGAGATCAAGACGCGCATTGTCAAATTGGGTGCCTAAGTTGTCTAAACGGTCAAGGACAAGGCGTTGAAACTCGGCGAAAGAGGCGCCAGAGTTTGAGCTAGTCACCCGGTCTTACGTGACTAGTGGATCTGACATGATGGATCTAAAAACCATACAACTACGGAGCATGCAAGCGGCCAAAACCTGGCCCTTTGATACCAATTGATGTAGGGTAGACTACGGGGTGCACAAATCGGAGACTACTAGAGTGGAAATGAAAACTAGATGCATTGATCCCTATTCTATATGCAATGCAACTGACAATGATAAAGACAAATCAACATGAACAACAAAGATGATCAACCCACGCAATAATATTTAAACGAGAAAAGCATTTAGTTAGTGAAACAAATAATGGCTTTCCTCCGCTCGGAGGGCCAAAGCAAAGCGCGCGGCAAATAGGTCCCACCTGTAATCACAAGCGATCTAGAGCGATCTATCCACAGACAATTTTATCCAAGCAAATATGAGATCAAGCGATAATATAAAGCTGAAAATATAATCTCATACAACAAGTAGCGCACCAAGTAGGGGTATTGTCCAAGACAATGGAGATCCCGAGAAACGATGCGCTTTGACGGTGATCCATGGCGGAATCGGAGGCGGGGCGGTAAGGGAGATGGCTGGATCTGATTGTGGGGAGCGAGTTGTGAGAAGGTAGATCCTGTTGTATGGAGGCGGATCTGGGCGGTGGGGAGGTAGATCCTGCAGTATGGAGGCGGTTTAGGTTGTGGGAAGATAGATCTGGTTGTAGGGGATCGGGTTGGGGGGGGGGGGGGGGCAGATCTGGGTGAGCGGCAGCAATAGGGGATGGAACAGGGTGGCAATAGGGCTGGATTGGGGCGGTAGCAGTAGCAGGTGGCTGTTTGGAGGGCCGGTGGCAGCAGTGGATGGTTGATTGGGGGCAGCAGCAGCAATAAGTAACTGGACATGGGTGGCAACAACAAGTGTGGCTGCATAGGGGCGGCGACGGGCTGTTGGAGGCGCGGGTTTTGCTAGACAGCAGTGAAAGAGTGGGTGGTTAGTTGTTTGGAGGGTTGTGGGGGTGGCGATGGAGGGATTTGAGAGTGGAGAAAGGTGGCTATGGGTAGGGGATACCTTTTAGGGAGCGGGGGAAGGCCTAGGAGTCGTCACCTATGGTTCCACGAAGTCAGCACCGTGGAGTGATCGCTGGAATCCAGGAATAGAGTTCTCCAAATTCTGCAATGCCTTGAAACAGCCCCTTACTCTTCTATTTATAATAAAAGGCACTAGGGCATCCCACCATCAACGACTATGATTGGTCGGAGATGGGGTAGCCCAATTACATGAAAATAAAAGCAAATATAACAATATAATATATGAAAAAATGTCGGAACGCGAATCCGGACGCATCCGCGGGGTCGGATCAACGATCCGATCGAGTCCTCCAGCACGAGTACACAAACGTGGGTTCCGCCTTGCGGTGAACCCCAACTAGTGCATGCTCTGATGGATCCCCATCAATATGTAGTTGTCAAGTCAAGTCTCATGGAATATGATTCGACACTCTAATGGTATGAAAATAACAAATATTGGTGATTATTGATGATATTTTTAAGTCTTGATAGTGTACTGGTGATTACATAGGAAGGAGACTGCAAGTCAATCAAAAAATCAAAATTGCAAAATGTTGAACTATAACGCCCAAGTGCTAATGCTAACATCGACACTACATTAGAATTCACCGTCCAAATTCTAGTTAGCTGTAAAATTGGTACCAGAAAAAGCGTTATCGATAATGTAGCTACGTTAACTCATGTTGAACTAGAATGACTACGCTACGTTAACTCATGTTGAACTATAATGTTGATACGAACGCAAGGGGTATTTAGTCATGGAGTATTTGTCCAGTAGTGGGGCCTCCATCTACATAAGGAGACCCTTAGGGAGTTATGTTTCATCTTTTGAGTCTTAGGTTTTGAGCACTCTTGGAGAGTAGAGTATCAAGGAGGACCCAGCCTCTGGATGCTTGGCGAGAGCTTGCCTCTCGATTGTATCTTCATGTTGGTTTAATGCAATGCAAGTTCCATGTTACCGTTCTTGATATGACAACGTATCAACTGGTCCGACCTTTCCCTCATATTTTCCTGCAAAACCCTAATTGGATCTTCCTCGTTCCGCCAGTCGTCCAGCCCGCATGCGTCGAACCCTGTCGAGCTCTCTCCTCCTACAACCGCAACTAACGGAGCTCGACTTCTTGCGTACAGTCGTCCGCCGATTCCGCCTGTGCGTTCGTTCGCCAGCGCCAGTCGATCCGCATAAGTTCTCCACCCGATCATTCGTCAGCGCCGCCCGATCTGTCCGATCTTTCTGTCTCCAGCGCCGCACAACGCCATTCTGACCTGTCCTCGCACGGCCCGATTACCGCCTGGATTCCGTCGCACCCTGCCATCGTCGGCTCTGCACTCCACCATCGTTGGCCCTGCACCGGCTTTCCGACGTCTCCGTCCACCTCCAATCGGTCTCCCGACATATCCGTCGCCTTCCAGCAGCCCTTCAGCTCTCTCACCCGCATTCTAGAGGCCCTCCTGCGGCTTCTACAGTCTTCCAGCAACCGCTTCTGGATGCGATCGACTTCACCGTGTCCGGCCCCTCTTCCAGTGCACAATTTCAATGGGCCTTCGGCGACCTCCATCGGCTCTTGCTGTCTTTCGGCGACCTCCAACTCGCTCACCCGCATTATGTATGCCCTCTTGCGGCTTCTGCAGCGTTCCATAGGCCGCACCTCATCCTCGCCACCTTCCTGCGACTCCTGCAGCATTCTGGCAACACTCATGTGTCTCTGACAACATTCCAGCAGCCCTCCTACGGCTCCGACAACATTCCAGCAACCCTCCTACGGCTCCTGCAGCATTCTGGCATCCCTCATGCGGCTCTCGCAGCATTCCGCCAGTTCTCCCGCGTCTTCTTCTGCATTCTGGTGGCCCTCCCGAGCCTCCTGTCGCTTTCTGTCGGCCCTCGCCACCTTTTCCCACCATGGCTCTCCTTCCGGACTTAGTGCATGCTCACTTCGATCGAACTGACGTTGCCCTAGATAATCTCCTTGTCATTGCGCTTGTCATTCATCGTCGGCTTCTTCCACATGCCCCCTTACATCCCATGCCCACCTCTCCATTTCCCGACGAGCCTCCTCCCTTCATCACAGCGCCACCCCTCAGTGGTTCTTCGACCATTGGAACCGCTGTCGCTTCCTCCCTTCCCAAAACCCCCTTCGTTCTCCCACTACGGATCGTGGCACGCACCCCCGCCATACCTCCGCATCTTCTGATTTGCATTGGTTGCCCTCCAATCCGCTCGCCTTCCGACAAGCCCGTGACAGAGGCTCCACCTGGCGGCTCGCCAGCCTTTTACACAAAGCCACATGCTTTTTATGCTCACTGTCGTATCTTGGAGACCCCCGCCCGCTTGTCAGCTCTCTTATCTCCCGACTCATCTTTTCCCACATCTCTCGAACCAATTGTTACCCTACCCTCATATTTTTCACTCTCCCACTTCGACTAGCCTTCCCATTGGGTTTCGGACCCTCATTCAAGACCTGGATGGGTTTCCCTCATCAGTCTTCATAGCATCTGGCCACCTACAGCAGCCCTTGCCCAATTGGCGTGTTCATCGCTCGTCCTTGAGGACGAGCTATTTTGCGTGCATGACAGTGTTTCACCTCTCAGGCAGTCTCATGCCGAGTTCTACGGCCGTTTCGATCGCGTGTACCACAGCTCTGCAGCTACTGGCCCGCCACGATGTCTCTACGCTTCTGATGTTTCACCTGGTCAGTCCACCATATGAGTTGCCCGAGTATCGGCGACGCGCCAATGGGACCTTGCCCGGCTCGAACTTGAGGGCAAGGTCGCTTTTCAAGACGGGTGTATTGATACACACGCGAGGGGTATTTACTCGTGAAGTATTTGTCCTGCAGTGAGGCCTTCATATATATATGCACATGAGTACTAAATAAAACACAAACATAACTTTTATTCCATTATAAGCTTTTATACAGATATACAGAGCTCTGAGTATCGATGCTCACTCAAAACATCTAGCACTGCACAAACCACAACTAGCACGCTCACCAAATCCAAACCAATCTACAAATGCACAAACTCTGACATAACCACACACTTTCCCCTACTAGCCCCACACTATCCAGTCTTCATTACATACCTGACACTGCATCTCCTCACACTTCTCCTTGTGCCTAACCACGACCTCCTCCATGCCAATAAAATATTTTAACTGCGGAGCACTCGGGGTCGATACCGCTTCCTAAAAAAATTAGACAACAACGGATTTAATTATAAAGAATATGACTAAGCGAGTAACATACATCTTTAACTGATGTATAGGGAAACAAGAAACGTCGGTAACAATATGCATAAGTATTTAATGTGCAGGAAAGAAGATGCACTATAAGTAAGAAAGTGCTGCAACAATAATGAACAGTAGAATAAAGTGTAGTAACTGTAAAATAATAGCAATCTTGATATTCTGAATTATTTTCTGTTTTCCAGATATTTTAACTCTTTTGGTTATTTCAGCTTCATTTCTTCAAATCTTACATTCATAATCGCTTATCCATTCTTGTAATCATTATGATCATAGTTCATTCAAGTCATTTTCAATTACTACCTTCGTTGTTCATATTCAATTTTCTGAGTCAGAGTTCTCATTTTATCTTTAGTTATAATTAATTAGGAAATCATAAGGGTATCTGTAGATTCATTCTCATCATCTGGGCCTTCAACGGCCACTTGACCTTCAACGACCACTTGTCCTTCAACGGCCTCTTATTTTACATAGTTCTCAAATTCTTTCTCCGTAGGGAATTCACACCCCCCTGCTACGTGGATTAACCATTATCATTTCCTATGCATCGATGCATGTTGTCTTTTATTCACCTTATACCATTTCTTTCTCATTGGTTATTTCTTTCTCATTAAGTTCTTATTTAAAAATATATATATTTATCTTCAATCTTTGTTTTTGTGTCAAATTTTTCTGTGTAAGTATAAGTGTTCTTTATTTAAAATTTCCCTCATAATTCTTTCATCGCTTGATTCTTGTTATTCCAGATTTAGCATATTTTAATAATTCTCATTTTTTATCAGTGATTCGAAAATTCAAACTATTTCAATTCAATGTAAATGCACAAGCACTAAAATACTTTGTGTCGAAAATCTAATCATGTGTATACTGAAAATAATTCAAACAATGCATAATTAAAGAGATAAGTACTCACCACCGTTTTTCTCTTGCCTTTATCGTTACCCGGATTTTCAGCGCACTTATCACCGGTCGCCATCCACTGCAGTATCAATGAAATCATTTACTTTAGGGTTGCGCCGCTAAAAACTACGACTTAACTCCTACGACGACAACAACTACGACTCAAAAGGAGTAGCCTAAGGTGGGGAAAGACTGAGGTGAATTTAATAATTCAATTAATACCTTTGGCTTGGAAAAACTAAAATAAAACTATATCCAAAATCGCCAATTCACCCACATAAATAAATTTCACTTTTAGACATGCAAAAGAAATAGAAGGAGAAGGAGAGAAGAAGAGGGAGAGCAAGAATGGAAAGATCAAAGCCACCATAATATCACCATGCTCAGATTAGGTCAACTAAACCAGCCATAAAATCACTAATAATAAATTCATCAATCACCAACAGCTGGCCAACTCAAATCAGCTAATCAGCAATACAAAGACTGCCAACTCATAATAATATAAATAAGTATTTTTATTTCAGAACTTGAAGATAAGAGTGAGAGGAGAGAAGGAAGAGGGAGAGAATAAAATAAAAAGCCCTAATTTTAACCATAAAATTAAAACCCTAATTTCAGATTTCTTAAATCCCTAAATCCTTCACAAAATTTGAAATTAGAACTATTTTTATGCCATCTTATTAAAACCCCATTTCCATCACGTATAACACGGACCCATTACAAAATAAAGCAAAGAGAAGGGGAGAGGAAAGGGAGAAACAACTCACAGTGAGGAAGAGGAACAAATAGGCTACACCTAGCCCTTTCAAAGCACTGCTAAGCTCTTTCGAGCACTTCTGGGTCGAAGACTGAAGAATAACGAGAAAGATCTGTTGCCAATCACACTGCCTAGAGGAAGGCTCGCCAAGCCCTAGCAGAAAAGAGAGAGAGAGAGAGAAGCCTCTAGAAAATGCAAGAATGAGGGAAGAGACAAACCCAGCGGCTAAATATAATCGCACCCACGGAAATTGGGTTCATCCAGAACCTTCATTTGCACCCAAAATTGACCCAGACAGCTCACCAGTAAATCAATTGATCGGCTCAGCTCATGCCATCCATTGCCCATTTTAATCAAAGTTTATTTAATCAAAGGTAAAGAAGCTCATATAGTAGATAGATGTTAATATTTATATAAACTGAGACATATATATATTGTTATTTATAAATATCAAATTTATCCAAACCATTCTAAACAATCAAAACAGCTCCCCCCCCCCCCCCCCCCCCCCACTCGATCGCCGTTAAAACCTTGGAAAATTCGAACTCAAAAATTCAAGACGACGTCGAATCGACACTGATTTTAGTTATTTTCCTCATCGGGAAAAACATTTAATTATTTTAATTATCTTTTAAATCTGATTTAAATTTTGGGTCGTTACACTAGCGCAATCGGGTAGCCCTTTGCGCTTAGATTTTTATGTTTATAAAAATGTGCAATTTTGCTTCCAAATTGAGGATTTCAGGAGTTTGAGTGCCCTAGCTATCTTGAGAGTTGTGTGGGCGAAAATTCTATCACCCTTAGGCGCCATGCTTCTAGGAGATCGAAGAAGACAAAGTTAAAGCAAGAGATGCCTCCATGGAAGCATTCAAGCATGTATTCTTCATCTTATTCCATTGATCTCTTATGATCTCTCTTCATCACCGAAGAAATCCAGAAGTTGCAACGGAGATGAACAATCGTCATCCTCCGAAGCATAGAAAATCATTCAAGTGCTAACGCTATTCAAAGACGGAACCTTTACTCTAGATTGATCGCCCTTCAAAAGGTTCTATTATTGAGGAGTTTCTTGCCACCTCCAAAAATCAAACAAAGGATTCCGCGGATCAAGTCAATGCTTATGTGATTGTGGATCATCATCTTAAGGCAGACGAAGAAGAAGGATACCAAGAAGAAGAAATATCAAAGATTGAATCTTTGATTCAAGGAAGCCTTTTCTTTTATATAGAGTGAGCTTTTATTCTAACTATGTACTTAAACGATAAAGATCACTAGGATCTCCAAGCTCTCTTTTCCTTTCTTTTGAAACTTTGGTATGAAACTATGTTTGTGAGCTTGGGGAAATAGTTCTTGCAAGGGTGTCTACATCCGGGGATCTAGTAATAGAAATCGTTCTTGCAATGGTGCCTAGGTTGAGGGATCTAACAATAGAAATCATCTTTGCGGAGACGTCTAGGCTAGGTAGATCTATATGTGAATTTTTCGTTGCAGTGGAGACTAGGCAACGTACGTTTAGAGAGTTCTCCATGTAAGCGAAGACTTGTCGTGCATTCGAGGGTGGAGTGATGGGAGCTAACTGGGTCGGGGATATTCGATATAGAAATACCAAAGAGTTGTATTATTGCCTTGATCATGGTATTACAAGATCACGAGCAATCACTTATATGCACTATATTGTTTTACATTTTCATTCATAAACTTGTGTAATTTATTTTTGTGATTGTTCTCTTTGTTCCACTGCGATAAACTATGTGCTTATAATAAAATTTATAAAACATTATTCACTAAAGTTGCCTGACAATCCAGCAAGGTCCAAGTTAAAAAAATTTCCAATTCAATAAGGTAATATTTCCAGGTGTTTTTATAGAAGGATGCTCAGTTATAATTTAACATTTATAAAAGGTGGAAATCGCAAACTAAGAGACATATGATTCAAATAAAAACAACGTGTGTGATGAAAAATTATAGTAGACATGAAATAAATAACATATGCTTGAGAATGGTGGAGGATTATTGATGGGATCAGGCACATCACATTGAGTGCATGCATCGAGTTCTCACTATTGCCTATTAAAGAATCGACATTTGGATGATCAGAGCATGTGGATGCAATTATCTCAATTTGCATATTTTTGTATTCTTTTATTTTTGGAGTTGCATTTTAAGAATTGAGTTAAATGATCCAATCAAGTGATATGTGAAGTTGAATATATTTAACAAACTTTTCCATTATTATATTCACCAGTTGGACGAACTTGGGCATCGAAAGTTCTGCTGAAAAAAAAGTAGCTTAAGTTTCTCCCTCGTGTTCCGATTCCGATAACCCCCGAACAGTGTCGAAGTCATGCAGGTCTTCCCTTCGACAATGTCGATGCCACAGTCAACTCCCACAGACCCTAAAGCCATCATCAAATGCTCTTCCTCAGTCGTTGGTGTCGTTGCCTACATCACGATGATATCCAGCCACAATCACCACCTTAACCGCACGCACTCCACCAAGACCTCACCTCTATCCCTGGCCAAGGTTGTAAATATCAGATGTCTGCGACATATCGGATTGGGTTTTAAAATGTCAGAAGTCAGAGGTAAGTGATTCAAAAATTTGTGAAATCACACCAGCGGAAAATATTGCATGCAGGTAAACGGAGCGATCACTTAAAATACAAATTGCATAATATTTTCTCTACTAACGGATGAGCCAAAATTATACCTCTGCAATTTCCATCTAGGGAGGAGCACGGTTGTCCGTTGGGGTGAGAACTTCTGTGGGACGGGCTGGAAGGGCTCAGTGGGTGAAGATGGGCTTGGTTAGTAGGGCTAGGGAATCAGTAAGAAGTTGAGGTTAGAAGGATCGAAATGGGAAGAGTTGGGAATAAGTGGCTTGGACTGTGGATGGATCGATAGTGGGAGCTGGAAGAAAATGGAACAGATGAGTTCGGGCTGCTGAGGAGAGTACGGGTTGAAACCTTGTGAAAAACAAACGCAGAGGCCATCGATGGTGGAGGAAGGAGTAGCTCCGCGGCCTCCGCCAGTACCCTAGCAGTCACAGGCCAATCGACGAAGAAAGCCAGCAAAGGTCGCTGGAAAGACAACCGAGCGCAATGAGGTCGCCGATGGATCGTGGGGTACGGAGGGCGGACGACAACCGAGCGCAATGAGGTCGAGCGACTCCTGGAGTACCGAAAACAAGAGGATTGATGAGGGAGGTGCATGGACTGGACGAGAAACATGAGATAGTCTTTGTTTCTCGTTCTTTTCCAGGGTTGATTTTCAAGAAGTGGCCAGTCTTTAATAGGTAGTAAGAGGACTAGTGGCATTCAATGGGATTAAGTTAGGCGGCAGCTTATACTATAAAGAAAAAACTGAAGAAAACGAAGAGATGAAATGAATGCATAGGTGGGCTTTTAGAAACGGATGTTGGAAATTAAGAGGTGACTTTTCATCTCCCAAAAAAATTAATTTCAGATGTTATTCTGAAATTAATTGAGCAGAAATTTTTAAATTGTTTTATGCAATTTATGTCAATTATTCATTTTCTTGCATGACAATCTGCTCAGCGTTAACGGACCTATTTATTTAAGGTCTTATTGGTTTGTCAGGTCAATAAGCCGATAATAAAACTAGCATACAATGCAACATGACGAGCATATGAAGACAACATACATGCATTACGGCGACAAATAAGTAACACGAACAAACAAACAGATAAAATAAAATATAAAGTAAAGAAATTTAAAGAGATTAACCACATCAATATGTATTATGATTTTTTAGTTTCTTTTTTATTTAGGAGTATATGTATTATGAAGTTACATTATCTTCATGCAAGCATTTGGATTGCACTTGATGATCTTCTTTTGGGAGAGGGTTTTCTGAGGCTTCGTCGCCTGAATACTTTGCAAATCCATGACTCTCCTTCATCATTCATTCAAGCACTTTTTGTTGTTAATCTATCAATTATACTCCACTATGCTGATTCACACGTTTTCCTGTTGATTGATGGCTCCTCTATTCATGTGGATGATATATTTTGCCTCCATTTTAAAGTGTTTATATGAACGATCCATGGTTCCTGTATTTCTATGACTTTCTTTGTTGTTATACTAAAGGTTTGTAGTAGCAAAAGTGTAGAGCAGCAGTGGTTTGCAATAAGCTAAAGCCACACTAATAGCAAAAGTGGTTTGAAATAGACTACTCTTCAAGCAGCATAGGATTGCAATATTTTTTCCCTTTACAGAATCCAAGTGTTGCTCTAAATAGATACATGGAAGTTGTTTTAATTACTTTTACGATTACAAGAAAAAATATGTTCTCAGCCATAACGCATTGAATGCTTAATAAAACCTCCAGTTGGATGTGCAATTTCTTCTTCCTTCCGGGATCCAGTTTCTCGATGACTTGAAGATGTGCAGGAGAACATATCTTGTAGTGCAACTGTAATGATTATTTTTTAAGTATTTTTCCCTTCAATCTATTTTCTCACCCTTCTATATTTTCTTCTCCAGTGGTTGATAAGTGCTATTGTATTTAATCCAATTTGCTAAATTATAAAATGAAGACAAGTGGATGAATTCAATTGGATTTTGTTACGCCCGGCGTCATTACCAGGTTATTCGGGTATTGGGCACGACGACCAAAGGAGAAGGCGGAGGAAGACCGGGCTGAACCATCCGGTTCAGCCGGCCAGTATTAATATAAGGAGCACCGGGGCTGAACCGCACCGGTTCAGCCCCTATGTGGGCCGGCCGGCCCTAGGGGTTGGGTGGGCATAAATACCCAACCCCTCCTCCTTGGTTCATTATGAAGATTATTATCAAGGTATTTTCCCCTCTCTTCTTCCTCAAACCCTAGCCTCAAGCCCTAGTTTCCTCTAGTTTCCTCTAGTTTCCTCTAGTTTTCCCTCTTCCTCTAGTTAGATCATAACATTTGGTATCAGAGTCTCTTCCCTCCAACCATGGTGACACGCACCGAAGCCGAGAATGCGCGCTTGACCGCCATCGAAGAAAACTACGTCGCCTTGGTAGAGTCGGTGGCCGGGATCGAAGAACGAGTCAAAACCTCCACAAAAAATCTGGAGGAACGCATGGAAGGACGCATGGATGAACTAAAGGCACTGTTAACACAAACCCTACGAGAAAAACGACTGAACGAGGAGAACACGCGGGAAAATCTTCACGTGCGACACCTTCAGCCACCGGAGGCACCACGGGGGGCTCGGGTATGATGCCCTACAGCGGCCCCAACCTGGAACCAGGCCGGACAGCCGGCCACAGTGCGCCGTCGGCACAGCCGAGCCCTACGGGGCCGACGACGCTGCTTCCGCCGATCCCAGGAGCGGGCTTTCCTGCCGCCGGGATTTGGGTCGGACCGAGACCAAACCCCCACCAGCAGATCGTCGGGGAGTGGACCGGCCCAGGAGGGGTGGCCGCCGGCGGTGGAGTCGCCATAGTGGCTGCCGGCCGCTTTTTCGGAGCCCAGGAGCAGTTTTTTCGGCCGCCGCCGCACATGGGGGGTCCAAATGGAGTTGGAGATGGGATCCTTCCCAGGCCGCCGGTACTCGGGGCTCCGGTGGGGATGGGGCAAGGCGAACACTGGCGGGGACATCCTCCCAGGCACGTTTTCGACGAGGAGGGTCCTCCTATGGCAGGGGGATACGGCGGAGGACATTATCAAGACTATTATGGGCGGCCGAATCTCGTGGCGGAACCAATCAGACCAGCTGGGCTAGATCCAGATTATGGCAGGAATGGAGGAGCGAACCATCGGGCCTTTATGCAGCCAAAACGAACGCGGATGAATTTTCCTAGGTTCCGAGGAGGCGGGGACGCATTGGAATGGGTGCAAAAGGCGGAGTTATTCTTCAATTACCAGGAAATTTCGGAGGGGCAATGGGTGCAGTTAGCGGCCTTCCATCTGGAAGACGACGCTTACCAATGGACAAAGTGGTTTCTGTGGGGCCGCAATTACGCACCGTGGGAGGAGTTTGTGGAGTCCTTCTCGGCTCGCTTCGGGCCTCTGGAGTACGAAGATGTAGAGGCTATGTTACAGAAGCTGCGACAAAATGGATCAGTCACAGAGTACCGGACAGAGTTCGAACGGCTGGCCAACCGGGTCAATTGGGAGGAGAGGACGATGCTGAGCTGTTTCATATCCGGATTGAAGGACCACTTGAGAGACGAGATGCACGCCTACATGCCACGCAGTTTGAGTCATGCCATCAGCCTGGCCGGGATACAGGAGGAGCGGTACAATCGGCAGAGGACTCGGACGACAGGTCGGGCACCTACGGTTGCAGATGTACCCAAGAAGGAACCAACGACCGGGGACCGTCCTACTGTGACGAGGTTGACGTGGCAGGAGCTTCAGGCCAGAAAGGACAAGGGGTTATGTTTCAACTGTGATAAGAAGTACACCCGAGGGCACGCGTGCCAGAAGGTCCAGGTATTCATGCTGCAGGAGGAAGCGGAAGATGTTCCTCGCACTGAAGAGGAGCTAGTGTGGCTATTGACGACTTTAGTGTATCCATCCAGGCCCTGGAGGGGGGTACCCCATCATCGACCTTACACCTGGCTGGGAGGGTCGGCGGGGAGACGGTGACGATCTTGATGGACAACGGGAGCACTCACAACTTCATCCAACCCGGTGTGGCCCAGAAGACGGGGTGTGTCATAGATCGCAGCGCAGCTTTCCACGTCAGGGTAGCGGATGGACGTACACTGCAGTGCGAGGGAGTGCTGAAAGGAGTGGAGCTCCAGATACAGGGGTACACAGAGCATATTGATGTTTACTTATTGCCAATCCGGAGCTCCGACATGGTGTTGGGTGCACCATGGCTGCAGCAACTTCGGCGGGTGACTTTCGACTGGAACCAGATGACTATGGAGTTCAGCCAGCACGGGAAGGGGTACTGCTTGGAAGGCCTCATGTTGTCTAAGGTAAAGAAGATCTCACCCCACAGCGTGGAACGCCGAGGGGCGCCAGATAGTACGATGCCCATCGTTACGGCGAGTAGAGCGGAGCCTACAGCTCCAACAGGGGTCTCGTCTCAGCTGCAATCCAGAGCCGACTTGTTCCAAGAGCCGCATGCTCCCCGCCTCCAGCTTGAGGACAAGCTGGTCCTTGATGGGGGAGGGAATGTTATGCTCGGCGTCATTACCAGGTTATTCGGGTATTGGGCACGACGACCAAAGGAGAAGGCGGAGGAAGACCGGGCTGAACCATCCGGTTCAGCCCGCCAGTATTAATATAAGGAGCACCGGGGCTGAACCGCACCGGGGCTGAACCGCACCGGTTCAGCCCCTATGGGGGCCGGCCGGCCCTAGGGGTTGGGTGGGCATAAATACCCAACCCCTCCTCCTTGGTTCATTATGAAGATTATTATCAAGGTATTTTCTCCTCTCTTCTTCCTCAAACCCTAGCCTCAAGCCCTAGTTTCCTCTAGTTTCCTCTAGTTTTCCCCCTTCCTCTAGTTAGATCATAACAGATTTCCTACTCCTTGCTCTAGACATTAATTTCCCAGGATCAGTTCCGTTGGAGGGAGTTAGGATTTAAAACAAAATTTGGTTTCAATTACAATACATATTAGGAATAGAATTGGTTGAATTTCAATTCAAGGGTATGGATTCTGAAGCATAAATGAATTCAATCATAGACATTATCAATTAAACACCTAATTTTTAATCAATTACATGATCTATAGTAGATCATATTGTCCACCATCTCAAATTGCTTCTCAATACTCCAAGCTCGATTGGAGCTAGTCGCAGTTCCTTCACTCTTCCTGTAGAATTTTTCTCTTTCAAAATCTTATTAGGATTCTCTCTAAAAAAAATTGAATGACATATTTTCATCTCAAATTGTGTGTGTGTGTGTCTCTGTGTGTGTGTGTGTCTCTCTGTGGGTGTGTATCTCTCTCTCTCTCTGTGTCTCTGTGTGTGTGTGTGTCTCTCTCTGTGTGTGTCTCTCTATGTGTCTCTATGTGTGTGTGTCTCTCTGTGTGTGTGTGTCTCTATGTGTATGTGTCTCTGTGTGTGTTTGTCTCTCTGTGTGTCTCTCTGTGTGTGCCTCTGTGTGTGCCTCTGTGTGTGCCTCTGTGCGTGCCTCTGTGTGTGCCTCTGTGTGTGCGCGCACGTGCGCAAATACTTGTATTTAGCTAGTTAATGTGAAGTAATGCAAATTTTTGATCTTGGTATTTTACTCTTCTACATGGTATCAGAGCTTCACGATTACTGATATATGAGTGTGTGCGTGCAAGGGCGCGCGCGCAAATACTTGTATTTAGCTAGTTAATGTGAAGTAATACAAATTTTTGATCTCGGTATTTTACTCTTCTACATAGTCTCAGAGCTTCACGATTACTGATGTGTGTGTGCGCACGCGCGCGCAAATACTTGTATTTAGCTAGTTAATGTGAAGTAATAGAAATTTTTGATCTCGGTATTTTACTCTTCTACATGGTATCAGAGCTTCAAGATTACTGATATAAAGCTCTCGCCAAGTGTGCACCCTTCCTCTACAAAATTTGTCGATCTCATGGCATTACTGGCTTGAGCCCACGAATCTCGTCTATTGTATTTGGAGTTCATGGTTACGTCGCTTGAGCTCGCCAAAATTTCTAACTCCAAGCGGTTGTCAAAATAACCATCCCCACCACGATTCTCTCCTCTGTCACTTCTGATGATTGGCACCGGCGTCTTGGACCTGCTTCTCTTCCTATCCTGCAGAAGGCTCTTCCTGATTTTTCTTTTTCTGAATTTACATGGGTATCGTGTCTCTACGGGAAACTGCATTGCTCTACCTTCTCATCACATTGTACTAGAAGCTCTTCTCCCTTTGATTTAATTCATTCGGAAATTTGGGGCCCTAATAAAATAACTACTTTATCCGGATATCATTACTTTCTTACATTTATCGATGATCATTCTCGCATGACATAGTTGCATTTACTGCGTGATCGCTCTGAATTACTACGTGTTTTTCACTCCTACTTCGTTGAGGCTCGAATTCAATTCTCAAGCTCAATTAAAATCCTTCAAAATAATAATGCGCGCGCAAATATACGAGTCACAAATTCCAAGAAACTTACATTATGTTGGGTATTATCCACCAAACATCATGTGCATATACACCACAACAATATGCTGTGACCGAGCAAAAAAAACCGTCACCTCCTTGAGGTTGTCCGCTCTCTTATGTTTCAAATGCAGGTTCTCAAGATCTATTGGCACTTTGATGTCTCCATCACATGTTATTTAATTTATCGCACTCACTTACATCATAAACTTTGCGACGTCATTCTCCATCCTATTTCCTTGAACACTTTTCTTCCCCTTGACTCCTCGTGTCTTCGGAAGTGTTTGTTTTTTCCATCATCTTGACCCTCATGTGGACAAACTGGCCACACACGCTACCAAGTAAATGTTTGTTAGGTACTCCCGCGCGCAGAAGAGTTATGTGTGCAACTCTCCTACCGAACGAAAAACCGTTACTTCAGTTGATGTCACCTTTCTTGAGGATCAACCCTTCTACTACTCTATATTGTGCAATTTCAAAAGTTATTTTTAAATTAATTTATTTGTTTCCTACTGCTTATGAAATTTGGAGATTTTTTGAAAAACTTATAATCTTCCTTCTGCGGATAACGAACAATATCAACTCGATATACTAAAGCAATTTCCTATGGATCCGAGAGAAGAAAACAATGAGGACTCATGCTTGAAGGATGACCTATCAAACTCATCAATGAGAGAGGAATGCAACTTCACAATGTCATGCTCGGATGATGACACTACAAGCACGTCAAGTAAGGATGAAAGTGAAAAAGGAATCAAATCTCCTCATCTGAAAGCATTGTAAGCTCTCTCATACACTCACAAAAAAAATCTAAATTCCATATCTATTGAATTAAAAGATGCACAAGCAAAAATTTGCGCTTTAGAAAAAGAGAATGAAAGATTACTTGTGAAAAATGTATCTTTAAAAATGATTGTTTTAAGTGTCACAATCTTAAAAGTGAAATTAAAGAAATGGATAAAACTTTTGTGGGTTTAAGACTTAACTATAAAAATCATATTAACTCATTTGTCTCTACACTCAAAAATAGCTCTCACGCTTACTTTAAAGCAAGACATAATCTTAAATCAAGAAATAACGAGTTAGAGGCCAAAATTAAATATCTCACATAACTTGTTAACCAAAACTCCCAAAATATTACTCCACAATATCAAACCCTGATTAAACAAAACAAAGGAAGTGAAAAACATAAAATGCATGTAAATCAAATTCCAAGTCACTATCATCATCATCATATACAACATCAATCTTCAACAAAAGGAAATTGAATACACACATACTTCAATCATATAAACTTCCTACAAATCAATTTACTAAGAATCATTATGACTATCATAAGCAACATCAATCTACCCTAAGAAACCAATTCAACACACATAAATCTCTAACGAATCATTTGTCAAAAGACTATCCCCACATGGAGATTCAACATAACCACTATATAAATTTAAAAGATAAACACCCATTTCAACCAGGTATGAATGGAGGCTCATAGTTAAAAACAACATATTAACTCCATTTGAAATGGCTCATTCATATTTGTATCTAAATAAATCACCATGTTATATTTGGGTACCCAAAGGGACCGTCACATTTGGTCCTCTTTGGAAACCTAAAACTCTTATTCATTAGTAATCATTAAAATTCGTGAAGCAGAAACAAATCGAAATGGAACATACAAAATCCTACTTCACGATGTGCCTAATTTCAAAATAAAAATAAAAACTTTTTTCTTTCTGTTTTGTTTTGTGCATTTTTTGTATGCTTTGTCTTTCTTTTTATTTAGCCAAACGTGTTCACATTTGATAAATATTATGGCATTCACCTTGCTTAAGCACGCACTATAATAAATTAAAAGGGATAAATATGAATCATATACATCACTAAAGACTATCAATCTCATATTATGAACACTTCATTCTAAGATATCTCATGTTTACCTATCTCTAATCATGTGTTGTAATTTACCATGAATCTATCTTAATGAATTAAAAGATAAATTATTTCTATCGCAATTAAGTTTTCAAATATTTGGCATAATTATCATTGACACTTAAAACTGTGTGTGTTTTATTTACATTTGAATTAATATTTATCTTATTTAATAAGCTTCATCATTAATGCATGAATATTTCATTTCACATATGTGTTATATAATCATGCATCGTTATTGTTTAACTTACATTTAGGAATAATCTCATGCATTCCATCAATCTTATCATAATGGGTATCTATATCATTATGTGAAAGCATTATGTCTAGTGATTACATGTATCTCATTTTGTATCATAACTCTAGAATCAAACATGTACCTATCAAAACAAATCAAAAGGTTAATCAATTCATTCTAGGCCTCTGAAAAGTATATTGGAACTCTATATTGAATACATGCAATATAAACACTTAATTAATATTTGATCACAAATTGCATAACTTTGCATTTTATCATCTTGACTCATCATTCTAGCATCACCTCTTAGTATATGTACAATTCATTATCTATGTTAGTTGTTTCATTATGCCATGATATACTACATTAGAATTTGAGTATCCAAATTTGAAATTATGGATAAATATGTCTTTTGAGTGTATGAGTGAAAAATTCTAGAATAACTCTTAAAATAATCTATCTCCGCTATAACAACACTTCTAAAATCATCATACAGCAAGGCCAAAGTTGAAGTGTTAAGGATTAAATGTCTAATATGTTTGAGATCATCTCCACATTGTATGTGTCTCACAATAGCGGGGGCATAGGATTGTGTGCATTAGAAGTGCTAACCTATAATTCATGTCTTTCCCTTGACCGGGGAGGGTTCCAATGGGCTTTGCAAGGCACTGGGGAAAATAGTGTTAGGTTGAGCCACCTTTTGCGCATGCATATGGAACTCACATCCCAACCTACGGCATGTGTGCAGCTCCTCATGCTCATCTGTCACTTAGTACGGAGCTAGCGTGTTGACATGTATTTAGGGTATCTTGGTCTTGAGCCTACATATATCATTGCATGTGCTCTATTATTCATTTCATGTATATTTGGAACATGCTCCTTAATGTTACTTTTTGAATCTCTTATCTTATCTTTATCATCATTTTCACTATTTAATCTTTTTGAGCTTTCATGAACATGGAAACACATTAAATTGAAAAGAACCTTTTAACTAAAATTCCTTAGGGCAAAAACTTAAAATATGCAACTTTTTGATTATTTCTCCGAACTCTTTGTTGTAGTAGCCGGCGGTAACTTCTGAATTTCATTTTATGCATTCTTTTTGCATTTTTTTGCTGGCTTAGGAGATAATTATTCTGACTTATTTGACAATGCCTTATGTGCTCTTCATCAAAATCGTTTTATTATTTCATTATTTCTTTAATGTTCTTAAAACCCAAAACAAAATAGAAAATTACAAAACAAAACAATTTCCAAAAATATGTTTTTAATTTCTGATTTCTATTGTATTTCTTTTCATTTTATAAAAACAAAAAACCTAAAAAATGCTAGCTTTCATTGATATAGTCAAGGATGAATAGATATATCATTTAAAGATTCATTACAATGTAACAAAAAACCTAAAAAATGCTATCTTTCATTGATATAGTCAAGGATGAATAGATATATCACTTAAAGATTCATTACAATGTATAACTTAATTTTTAAGTTTCTTAAACATTGTTTTGATTATTCATGTCTTGCATATTATCTTTTATTGTACAATGAAACTGATTGTATAAAATATGTGTATGAATGCTTAGTATGCCTCTAAGTATGAGTGATATTTTATGTTAGATAATGATTTATTTCTCACTCACTTTTTTATTCCTACATATGCAAATAATCTTATTTATGCATGAGTGTGTAGTGTAATAATATAACTATTTGAAATGCATAGATAAATTACCTACACACCATTGAATTGACTTCTTGCAAACCATGGAAATTCATGCACTTCTTTCTTAAGAGAAGTGTGATTACAAAATATAACTTAAATGTTTGTTAAACAAGTAAATCCAGAGACCTTTGTCAAAAATAATAATCAAATATATATAAGACAAAGATAACTCCACCAAACACTACTTGTCCCGATAAGACTTCATAAGCATTGTGAGGTTGAGCGCGTTGGATAGAATTGTAAAGTGTCGTGTGCAAATAATTTAAATACACCGTTATAGACTTACTTATCTTTAGTACACCGGATCACTAATCAAAATTAGAACAATATTATGTGATCCCACAAGCACTACTTCGCTCTCTGATAAGTCTTAATAAGCATTGTATGTGTAAAGCACCTTGGTCGTTGTATTATTTATTCTTGTGCATAGAATTTAGTGGATGTAATTTTACTTTGTATTTTTGAAGATGTGTTTATTCCACTACATATCTCATGTGTCTTGATTATTGCACTTATATATTTTATCAAACTACTATTTGTACACATCATTATCTTACATAAATCTTATACTTATAAGAATTTGACACTAATGCACGAATACATTATTCTCTACAAACATTGAGTAAATGTACTAGATAGCTAAGCATGATTAGTACAATATTTTTTTTATTCGAAATGCAAATCGCTTTACATTGTAGTGTTTTATCTTTTCTAGATATTTCAATCATGCTTGTTATATTTCAAAACAATCCATAGAATGACATCTCTTGGTCTATCAGTCAAAAATATATATCAATCTTTTCAACAAATCATCGTCTTTATCAAGCTCATAACTCTTTATGTTTTGTGCTCTTATGGTTCAAGATAATACTATATATGTATCATTTTATCTACTACGAAATCTCTACATTGATATTTTATACTCATTTTAGAATTCATGATTATCTTATATATGATTTATGTATTCTTTTTGAATTTTTTTGCTGTGTTTTACTCTTATGCTTGATCATGATTTTTTTTAAATATCAACAAGTGTTATGCATTTCCTTTATAACAAGTGGTATCCTATTTAAACACTATAAAAGGGAAAACCAAAACTTCATGACTACACTCACCTCAACCCTATTTTGATAATACCAAAAGGGAAAGAATAAATTGAGATATCTAATACTTTACGGATTGTACTTCACCAATGCTCTGGATGCTGAATGAAGGAAGCATGGTTATGTGCACATAAATCAAAATGGATTCTTGGGTCTGCCCTCTCTGATGTCTTTGGCTTTGATTTGAGGGCATGATTCCGCAGCAAACGCGACGGTATAGGGGGCCACTATTTCAGTGGTACTCTGTGAGCAGCCACTTTGTGCATTTATTGTCAAAGGTTAGGTCTTTCTCCTCTGAGAGAAGCCACTTTGTGCATAGTGCCAAAGGTTAGGTCTGTTTCCAATCTTCCCCCGCCCATACCCCCAATGATTGGGGACTATATGGGTTATGTTGTTGTTGTTGTTGTTGTTGTATCTAATACTTTACGGGAAGTAGAATATAGGGCGGCATCTATGTAAAGGGAGCATTCATATAGGGAGGGTACACATTTCTAAAAAACGATGAACATTATTATGTACTCAACTAGACCACCTTCAAAATTTTGTGCTATCACATTTTCACTTACCGCATTATTCTATAAACACATATCTATTCTAAAATGAACGATTTCTCATTAGAGGATTTGTTATTATCAAAATGGGAGTTTGTTGGAACATGCATTCCGCATCTCTTGGTTTGAGAATGTTAGAAAAGCTCATATGAGAGGCCCATTTGTTATGGCCCAATAATGTATTTTTAGTCTCACATTGTGTATAGGTTTTCTCCCTTCTCTCTCTCTCCTATAAATATGTATTCACTCATTGTATTTGATACATGAAATATATACAAGCTTCAGTGTTTTCTACATGGTATCAGAGCGATCGGTCCATTTTTTGTGGTCACCAAAATTCCTGACCGCACCCCAAAATCTCTGACCGCCCAACCATGTACGGTCTCCCTCTCAGACCGTCCGGTCTTGTGTGACCGCAGCTCCTCTGCGAGCTCAACCCGAGAGAAATCTCCTTCCAGCCATCTTTTTTTCCTCTCCTCTCAGGGCCTTCTTATAGCCTTCCTCGTTGTGTTTGTGGGCCCCGCCTCTCCTTCTAAGTCGCTGCGACCTCTTCCCTTTGCCGCGCGGTTTCTTTGGTCGTTCTGTTTTGCCGCTCGAGTTCTTCTACTCGCGGCCTCCTCTGCTCGTGGATTCGTCTTGCCTTGTAACCGCGCGATCTCTTCTTCCCCGTTGCGGCCCCTGTCCCTGCTTGCCGATCTCTCTCTCGCGCGGTTTCCCACTCAGGCCGTTGCGACCTCACCAAGCCGCCAGCGACCTTTTTTCTCACCAAGCAGCCGGTACTCTGCTTCCTCTTCAGCGGTCTCCTCCCGCAGTCTCGTGCGGGCTCTCACGCGGCTTCCTCGCGTTTTTCCTCTGCAATCGCTTCCAACGACCTCCTTTAGCAGCTACGCTCCCGCGGTCTGCTCGCCGCTCTCTCTCGCGCAGTCTGTGCCTCATGCAGTCTGCCTCCAGCCAAGCAGCCTCCTGTTCGTGCGGCCTCCCGAAGTCTGCCTCCAGTTCGTGCGGCCTCTAGTTCGTGCAAGATGTCTTCCTCGGTTGACTCAACTGAGTTGCCTGCCCCTTCTCCCGCATCCCATCCAAACTCCTCCGATCTCCGTGATGAGCTGCGGATCACCACTATCTCCCTCTCCGGGAAGAAAAATTTCATTCAATGGGTGCACTCGGTCCGACGGGTTCTTCAGTCCAAGGGCCTTCTGCAACATCTTACTCAGGCACCTCCATCACCTCCTACGGAGGACTGGCTCAGGAATGACGGTCGAGTTCAGACTTGGCACAAAACTGTCTGGACGGTGAGCCATACCAAATGGTCATGTATCACGAGACTGCCAAAGCTAAGTGGGATGAGCTCCATTCATTGTACTCAGGCAAAGACAGCCTCCAACACCTCTACGACATCATTACAGATCTCCAGGCTTTAGATGCGGTCGGGGCTGCCGACATGACCTTATTTGTTGCTCGGGCCAAGACTCTGGCTGAAGCCTGCATTCAGCATCAGCCTTCTACCAATGATCCCGCTGTTCAACGGGCTGAGAAGGAAGCTGTCTGCATTGCCATGATCATGGCTCGTGTTCGACCACACCTGCAGAGCATTCGGGCTCAAGTTCTCGCCTCAGCCACTACTCCGTCTCTCTCAGATGTGTGCTCCATGCTCCTCCGAGTCTCCGAACCTCCGGATGCTCTACCACCACCCTCCCCAGCTCTTCTCCAGCAGACAAATGCCCTCATACTTCCAATACCTCCACCTGCTCGTGGTGGACGCTCATGCTCTCGGGGAAGGGGGCGTGGCGGTCGGTCTCAACCAAAATGTACATTCTGTGGGCGAGACGAACATTTTGAGGCAACCAGCTACCAGAAGAAGGGTCATCCTCCGCGTCCGACTGCAGTTGTTGCTGATGACAGCTCCTCAACCTCCCGCACTGATCTTGAGGCGCTCCGCCTACAGTTCCAGCAGCTTCAAGAGCGAATGTCCTCCTCTGCCTCCGTCGCCTCTGTCTCCAATACAGGTATCGCCTCTCTCTCCACCAGTCCACGTTGGATAGTGGACTCTGGCGCCACTCATCACATCACCTCGCTACGCCCACCCAAGTACTCGTCTACTCCTCACCCGCAGTGTATCACCGTGGCCAATGGGGCGACTGTCCCGTCTCCGGCTCAGCTGACCTATCTTTTAACTCCTCCATCTCTCTCCGCTCGGCTCTTCATGTCCCGGGCTCCTCGTTCAACTTACTTTCTGTTAGCCGTCTTACAACTGATCTCGATTGCTCTGTCATATTTAACTCCTCTTCTTTTCTGATACAGGATCGGCGGACGCGGACTACCATTGGTAAAGGACAATTGCGTAACGGGCTCTACCTTCTCGACGACTATCCCACTGACCTCTCGTCTGTCTCCTCTGCTGATTGGCATCGCCGTCTTGGACATGCCCCGCTTCCAGTCCTCCAGAAGGCACTTACCGATGTATCTCTTCCTGCTTTCCAGTGTGATTCATGTATTGTTGGCAAACAGCCGCGTTCTTCTTTTTCAGAACATTGTACTCGGAGCTCTGCTCCTTTTGAATTACTGCATTATGATGTGTGGGGTCCCTATAAAGTTCCTAGTATCTCCGGTTATCGATACTTTATTACGTTTATTGATGATTATTCTCGAACAACATGGTTATACTTACTCCGCGATCGCTCCGAGCTCCCTCGTGTTTTTAGGGCTTTTATCCTTGAAACCCGCACACAATTCTCAACTACCATCAAAACGCTACGTACTGATAATGCTCGGGAATACACCAGCAATAACTTTGCAAATTTATGCTCTGAATTCGGGATTGTTCACCAGACTTCATGTCCCTACACCTCACAGCAGAATGGTGTTGCCGAACGAAAGAACCGGCACTTGCTTGATGTTGCCCGCTCTCTCATGCTTCACATGAACGTCCCCAAAATCTACTGGAACTTTGCGGTCTCCACTGCGTGCTTCCTTATTAACCGTCTTCCCTCATCTGTCCTCCACCATGCCACTCCGTTCAGTCTTCTCTTTCCCTCTGTTCCGGCTTTCTCTCTTACACCTCGAATCTTCGGATGTACCTGATATGTCCACATTATGGGACCATCCATGGATAAGCTGGATCCCAGGGCGGCCAAGCATATATTTGTCGGTTATTCACGTACTCAAAAAGGCTACGTCTGCTATAATCCTACCACCCAAAAACTCTCGGTTTCGGCGAATGTTGCCTTCCGGGAGAGTCAGCCGTACTTTTCTGGTCTGGTACCCAGCTCTGTACCACCACCTCTTACTCAGTCCATCCTGAGACCAGTCATACCTGTTAACATACCTCCCTCACCAGCTCCTCCACCACCAACTCCTGCTTCTGGTCTCTCTAGGCCGCCCCTTATACATGTCTACTCCCGTCGCGCTCCTCCGTTCGTTGCTCCTACGCAGTCGGCCTCTACCTCGGGTACTCCGCGCCCTGCTGATCCGGTAACAGATTCCACTGCTCATCCTATGGCATACTATGTCTCCCTACATCGTCTCTCTCCTCCTCTTAAAACTCTTGCTACTTCATTATCCTCCATTTCTATTCCTAACTCTGTGCAGGAGGCTCTGCAACATCCTGGCTGGCGTGCTGCCATGGAGGAGGAAATGGCCGCTCTCTGGACCAACCAGACATGAACTCTGGTATCCCGCCCGCCGGGTCAGAAACCGATTGGATGCAAATGGGTCTATGTCATCAAGCAGGCTCCTGATGGCACGATTGACAGACTATAAGCTCGATTGGTCGCTCGTGGCTACACCCAACAACAAGGCATCGACTATGAAGAGACTTTCTCTCCTGTGACCAAACTAAACACAGTTCGTGTACTTATCTCTGTGGCTGTACATCGTCGATGGCCCTTACTTCAACTGGATGTCAAAAACGCCTTTCTGAACGGTGATCTCAACGGAACTGTTTACATGGAGCAACCTCCCGGGTTTGAGACCACGGGGGAGTCTATGGTCTGTCATCTTTCAAAATCACTGTATGGCCTCAAACAATCCCCTCGAAACTGGTTTGACAAGTTCAGCAAGGCTCTTAGAGAAATTGGCTTTACTCGGAGCTCGGCAGACTTCTCGCTATTCACTCGCCACCGGTCCACGGGGACTGTTCTTCTGTTGGTCTACGTGGATGACATCATAATCACTGGAGATGACTCAAACGGTATACAAGGAGTCAAACAACATCTGAGCTCTGCATTTCAAACCAAAGATCTGAGGCACCTTCACTACTTCCTAGGTCTGGAGATCGCCAGACGACCGGATGGACTTGTCCTTTCTCAGCGCAAATACTGCCTCGATCTTCTTCGGGATGCAGGCTACTCCGGCTGTAAACCGATTAACACTCCAATGGATGTAAATCATAAGATGTGTGCTCAGTCCTCCGACTCCGATCTTTTGTTACAAAATCCGGAATATTATCGCCGCCTGGTTGGAAAATTGATCTACCTAACGGTAACAAGACCAGACATCTCCTTCGCTGTGGGTACTGTCAGTCGGTATATGCATGCCCCTCGGAGCTCTCATCTTCAGGCGGTTGAACGAATCCTCTGGTACCTCAAAACAGCTCCTGGTCAAGGACGAATTTACAAAATCTCCTCATCAACTCCAACACTAGTGGCATACTCAGATGCTGATTATGCTGGGTCCATAGATGATCGTCGATCAACCAGTGGTTTTTGCACGTACTTCGGAGGACACTTGATCACCTGGCGAAGCAAGAAACAAGCGGTAGTTGCGCGTTCCTCAGCTGAAGCAGAATACCGGGCAATGGCATCTGTGGTTTCAGAACTCACATGGCTGGAAAGCCTCCTTACGGATCTGGGTATAAGGCTTCCCTCACCTGCTCTCCTCTTCTGTGATAGTCAAGCCGCTATACATATTGCCAGAAACCCTGTCTTCCATAAGAGAACAAAGCATATTGAGGTAAACTGCCATTTCATCAGGGAGAAAGTTCAAATGAAGAAGCTCGAACTGAAGCATGTTCCTGGTACTGAACAGGTTGTGGATGTCCTCACAAATTCCTTGTCCAGTACTCTCTTCCATCAGTGCCTATCCAAGCTTGGCGCCTACAATTTGTATGTTCCAGCTTGCGGGGGAGTGTTAGAAAAGCCCATATGAGAGGCCCATTTGTTATGGTCAAATAATGTATTTTTAGTCCCACATTGTGTATAGGTTTTCTCCCTTCTCTCTCTCTCCTATAAATATGTATTCACTCATTGTATTTGATACATGAAATATATATAAGCTTCAGTGTTTTCTACAGAGAACAACAAATCTCATTATGCATTTGATCAAACTTGTTTTGTGCTTATAATGTGCAGGATATACATGTACAATATCACCTTGAATGCCTACATGAAATGCTAGGCGAAAATAGAATCGATGCTCTGAAGATTGACCTGTCGCGGTGCGGTAGCACCTACAGCTAGCATTCGTGTCAATGAGACAGCTGGCACAGCACATTCAAATGAAATCATTGGTGGGAGCAGCGAAGCCGAAATATAAATAAGTTATCGGGTGGCGTTAACACTAACGCGCGGAGATAACTGAATGGCAAGCCCGGCCATCAACAGCTGATTAAGGAGCCAAATTGAGTAAGAGAACAATCTGACGGTTGTAGCGTATAGTGGCTAACGCGGCGCGATAACACTATCGCGGCGTTGTAGTTGTTGCCTAAAATAAGAAATGTGCATACCACTCCGGACCATATCTCTTACAACTACGGGTATCACGCGGCGGTAGCACCTACACCCGGCGCTAGCTCACAGTTCTATAAATAGAACGCTCTGCTCTTTCATTACAACGACGACTCGAGACACAACTGCGAAGTTTTTTTGTGAGGCCTCGTCCCAGGTATTCAGAGTTATCCATACATCACTCTTAATCACAAAAGGGAGATCTTGAAGAAGTTCAACAACGACCATTCTACACGAAGCACAAACGCAACTACAACGCCGATCTCGCAGGTGCCTTCGTCCTCTCCTTCAGATCTCTCATAGGGAGATTTATTACATAAGTTTTTATTGCTCTATCTTGAATTTTCTTTTCATTTGATACTCTTTTGTTGAGCGGAGAAATTCGTTAGGAGACTAGGTTCGTGAGCGACTTAGGGGTATTTGCAGCGTAAGTTGGCGACTAGGCTCGTGTGTGGCTTAGGGAGGAATTCGCCGTGTGTGTTGGCGACTAGATCTAGGGGATAGGTCTAGGGGGCGACCTGAGACCTGTCTGGGGAGAGATAGGTTAGGGTCAACCGGTCCTTAGGAAGAAGGATCAATATAGAAAACCAAAAAGATTTTATATTTATCGTCTTAATTTCTAGCGTCATGGAAATCACTTCTGTGTAATCAAATTATTAGTGAAATAAAATCATGCATCTTGCTTTATTACTTTGATGATTTCACTTTTATTTCTCTACGATGTTTCTAAAAAATAATTTGATATAAGTTTTTAAGTTAAAATCAAAATTGATGAACACCCTTATTCACCCCCCCCCCCTCCTAAGGGCGCCAGACACGATCCAACGCTATCGTGGTCTTGTTGGCAAGTTTATCTAGCTGGTTGTTACACGCCCTGATATCTCATTTGTAGTAGGTGTGGTCAGCAGTTTCATGCCTGCTTCTCGGATATCCCACCTCCAAGCTGTCGAGTAAATCCTCGGGTATCTGAAAAATGCTCTGGAACAAGGGCTTGCGTATAAGCCATCCACTTCCCTATTATTATTATCTATTCTGATGTAGATTATGTCGGCTCCCTCGATGATCGTCGGCCTACGAGTGGTTATTGCGCATATTTTGGAGCACCTGCTCACTTGGCTGAGTAAGAAGTAAACGGTGATCGCACGCTCCTTTGCGGAGGCTGAGTATCATTTGATGGCGTCTACCATTTCTAATTTCACGTGGCTAAGTGTTCTTATTGATCTTGGTGTCAATCTCTCCTCTCTGGTCGTCCTATACTGCTTAGTCAAGCTACCAATCTGCCACCCATATCGCGGAGAATCCAGTTTATCATGGCACACTCCTCTGCGGAGGCGAAGTCGATTGTCATTTCATCTTGGAAAAAGTTCAACTTCGCAAACTTGATCTATGACATACAACCGTTGTCGAGCAAATCTCTGATATCCTCACCAAGACCTTACCGCGCCCCCTATATCGACGGTTCGTTTACAAGCTTGACACCTACAATTTGTATGCTTCAGCTTGTGGGGGAGTGTAAAAGAACTATGTATAACCATGTTGGAGTTTGCGCATTAAGTGTATTTTATATTTCAGGTTATGTATTAGTGTCTTAGGTGTGTTTCGTGTCTTTAGTCCCACATCGGCTATCGATGTTTGGTATGTCCTTTGTAATCATTTATATACCCCCTCTGAGGGATGAAAAAATTGCACTTTCTATTTCTCTCTAATATTCCAACATGGGATCATAGCAAATGATTCCTCCCTGGGTTCCCTTCTTCCGAACTCTAGCGGCCTCGCAGCTTCTCGCGCGAGCCTCTAATCTGTGTGGCCCTCTTCCGCCACATGAGCCTTAGGGCATTCCGTGAGGAATCGCGGCTCCCGTAGCGGAGGTTCTTCCGCTAGCCCGTTGTTGTCGATTAAAGGGGCGCTTCATTCCGTATGTCGCTTACGTGCTCGCTCCCGCCTCCTGATCTCATCATTGTTCCAGCGTCGCCTCCTTCTATTCCAGTCGACGCTCTCCTCTTATGTTCGATGCTCTCCTGTGACGATCCCAATGTCGCACCGCTGATCGACGGTCAAGTCATCCTCCCGGCGGGGTTCATCCCTCCAGCGCTGGTCAAGTTCAACAATGGTACAACGAGCAGTATGGAGACTACTTGGCGAAGGAGAAGCCCCGCTTCTTTGTCAGGTTTATTTGGATCGAGATCGTCTTAATTTGGCCCCTCTCGTTCTCCAATGTGTACGGTATGCTTGCCCGCCGCCCTTAGGTTTCCACCACTTCCCTCATGATCGGAGTCTCCCTAGCCACTTTCATGGTTGCATTGATGGCAGAGCTGATGAATTCTGGTAGAGCATCATAGAAGCTATTGTAGTTGTACTCCCCATGTGTGGCTTTCTCTGCGTTAGCAATACTGAAGGGACTCTTCTTCGGGCCTCTCCACACAGATATTAAGGTATCTCCTGCACCCTCTGCTAGGAAGAAGAGAGCTCAGTTGCTGCTACCCCTTCCAGGGTGTTGATCTTTTGCCGATGCTGACACTTTGTGTTTTAGTCGTTTTTTATGTCGTTAATTATCTATGTTTGATTATTGCTAGTATTTGCTTAGCATGATCTTATTATGCATGCATGCACGCGTGTCTCAGGTGAGAGGGAGTGTTTAGACGAAGGCGACTCAGATGATATTTTTCGACTCTCACCTTAGTCCCACACGGCCCTCCAAGCTTATCTATGTTATTAAAGGTGCAAGACGCACGGAGGCACAAAGAGGTCCTGGAGCCTAGGCATATAGGAGCACACATGAGGCACGCGAGGCGCAAAAATGAAAAAAAAAATAGTTTATTAAATACAAAAAACACAAAATAAATCTACCACCATATCAATACACTATAATTAATGCCAACAATAAATATTATGATGCAAAAGAAGAATAAAGAACACTAATAAATGTAAAAAAATATTAAAAATGCAAATAATTATTACTCACCAGTTCTATATGTACTAACAAATAATGTTTTTATATGTAATAAAAAAACAAATTACAAAATAAAAGAATAAATCAATGTCGGACAAATGCGTATAATAAATCAAGAGCAATTTACTATGATTTTAGTTCAAACCCAGGCACCATGAAAAAAATATGTATCATCTAGTTCTTCCACAAACTACTTCTGATTTGATGCAGGACACTCATCAAAAATAATAGTTTTATAAATAAGAACTCATATGACTTGAGCAAATATGTATCCCCCATTTACAGGTTATCAAAATATATACTTCACCGTCTGCAACTCAAGTTTACTATATTTCACATGAGCAGTGTAAAATCAGAATTATTGCCAAGTGAATCAGTTCATTCCTCTTGAAGGATTTCAAATCAATGGATAATGATGGAGTTTAATTAAAGACCATATATTTTATATTCTACATTAGCGTAGAATGCTTTGGAAAGTTCAACATTTCAAAGCATTCTACATTAGCACAGAATGCTTCGGAAAGTTCAACATTTCAAAGCATAAAATGGACTCCTTCCATTATTGTTCTACTCATCTATTTTGCAGTCATGTTTTATAGTTGTCATACACTATAGATTTATAGTGTCTCAATATGACATTATTCTTGCAGAACACATCAAGCAAGCCGATTAGTATTCCACACCATGATATGTTCCAAAAGTCTATCATTCTTGGCCTTTCCTGCAGTCATTATTTTCTAATATTTTAGCTTGTAAGGATAAAATCCTTTTTTATTAGTATTGAATATATATATATATTGAATCTAGGGTACCTACTTAACATGTACAAAGGCATAAATAGTCAAATATCCAACAACACTCCCCCAGACTAATGAGTACATATTATTGAAACATATCGACCCGCAGGGTTCGAGGCCGCGGCCCTGGCCGATTTTTCCCCCTAAAACCACAAGGCGCGCCTTGAGTTCCACGTAAAGCGCTCCTGAGACACCTCACACGCCTCTTCCTGGCAGAGACGTTGGCCCGTGCGCCTGGTGCGCTTTGCGCCTGAGGCGCGCCTTTAAAAATGTAGATGCTTATGTCTGGTGTTGTTTGGGTCTCCCCAATTTTCTTCTTTGATTGGTATGTGGTATGGTCTTTGGTGGTTGACCTGTATTCCAGCGGGTTGTGTCATGTGGGAGTATCCCTGGTGGCCCGACTGTTGACTTGTGTCCAGCAGGTTGTGTCGTGTGGGTTTGTCTCCCCAGTGGCCCGCCTGTTGAATTGTGTCCAGCGGTTTACGTCGTGTGGGTTTATGTCGTGTGGGACCGCCCTTTGTGCGGATTATCCCTGATGGATTATCCTCGGCGTATTTTTCCCAGGTGTCCCCGTCTGATGATTTGTCCCACAGCACCTACTTATATTACCATCATATGATGTTTTCAAGCTGAAGGTTTCCCCTTCAGTTTGAGGGGTAGTGTTGGAGTTTGCGCATTAAGTGTATTTTATATTTCAGGTTATGTATTAGTGTCTTAGGTGTGTGTCGTGTCTTTAGTCACACATCGGCTATCGATGTTTGGTATGTCCTTTGTAATCCTTTATATACCTCAATTGAGGGATGAATAAATTGCAGTTTCTATTTCTCTAATATTCCAACAAAGCCCAATGTAAAGGCCACTTTCTTGGCTACTTAGGAGATTCCATCCATGTATAGATTGGTCTCACGCCTTGATTTGGAGTTAAAATATCAATCATCCTTCATATATATGTGTACAAATACATGTATTTAGCTAGTTAATATGAAGTAATAAAAATTATTGTGTTTCGTATTTTACTCGTCTACACCTCTCAATTTCAATTCTCCAAACCCAATTTCATAAAAATAAATGGACCTTATAGAAGGACATAAATATTTTGCAAAATTTATATTGAATTTCAATATTTCATGGTAGTCATTGGTTGGTTTGAACTAACAACATGCATTCTACAATAGTTTGTTGCATTCGTTCGGCTTCTCATGTTAATATGTTATATTTGGATACCTACATCAAAGTACTTCAAAAATTATTGGTCATAATGCATGTGTAAAATATTATCATGTGAGTGTTATATCTTTAATTTGTAGGGCATTAGGGTAATATGTATGTGATCCTTCCTCCATATATAAGGAGGTGGCTTGGGAGTTTTTGTTATCTCTTTTATGCTTAGGGTTTGGCATCTCCCTTTGTGAGGGACTTCAAGGAGGAACCAACCACTTGGGGTTAGGTACGAATATTCCTCTTGATTATATCCAGTTCTTCGAGTTTTATTGCAAGTAATTTTGTATGGGTAGTATTGGTCCAACCTGCCAACCCTGTATGCTGCTTCCATAGCCGCGGAACTCTTCCGCAACACACGCTAGCATCAATCGAATCTCCTCGCATCGATCGGATCCCTTCTCGAATCGATCGGATCTCTTCCTTAACCGTTCGCGCACGGCTATCATCCCCAACCTCGCTCGCATGCCCGCTCCTACCAGCGATCGCTCGATCGGTTATGCACGCGCCTCGCTCATCCGACACGCGTTCCCTTCCTTCTTAGAGCGGCGACGACCAGTTCTCCCTCCGCCAGATCTGCGTCAACGATTCCCGTATTCCAGGCCGCTCGATCCGCCCTCCATCGGCTTCTTCCACCTGTTCCGCTTTCAACCTAGCTCGACGACGATTTCGTGCATCCAGGCTCCAGCTCCTGCGCCCTCTCGACCCTCCAGCTCTTGCACCTCTTCCGCATTGATCGGCCTACAACTTCTGCGACCGTCACAACTCCAGCTCCTGAGGCTCCTGTGCACGCCCTTCCAGCGGTTGTCTTCAACCACTGTTGCGCCCTTCTTCTCGCGATTTCTCTCTGGACATCTCCTACTTTCGTCGGTCATTCCTCCTACCAGTAGCGCTTCGTCTGCACCCTCCTTATTCTCCGACACTTGTGCCCTCCCCTTCTTATGCCAAGGGTCCGTTACTCAATGGAATCCCGTGTGGAGACCTTCGAACACGCCCTCGCCACCATCAACTCTCACCTTGAGGCCCAAGCCGAGCAGTTCGCTTCGATTATGGCCCTGCTCCACAACCTGCAACCCGACCAACACTTCAGGCCTAACGTCGCCCCTGTCTTGGAATCACCAGCACAGTGCCCCCTGAAAACCCGCTTTGCCGGGATTGCCTCCTCCGCGTTTTCCCCGCATCGACATTCCAACATTCGACGAGACTGACACCCCAGGTTAGATTGCCCGCGCCGCGCAGTATTTTGGCATTCACCAGACTCATCAGGCACAAAAGTCTCCACAGCTCTAATCATCATAGAAGGTCCGCCCTCCATTGGGTCTGTTGGCTCCGCCAGTCCTCTCTGCCCCACTTGGACAGCTCTCACTGAGGCACTCATTCATCGATATGACCATCGCTACTCCGGCAATGTGACTGAACGCCTTTGCGGGGTCCGTCAAACCGACTCCATTGACATGTACGTAGATGAATTTATTGAGTTAGTCACCCGCGTTCCGGGTCTTCCACCCGACGATTATTTCATGCACGACTTACAGTCTCATATCCGCGCTCTCCTCTGCACCCTCCATCTATCTACCGTCAATCAAGTCATGGACCTCTCCCTACTCGTGGAGGCGGAATTCCTTGTGACGTCCGAGGACCCTCATTCTACATCGTCTCCTTCCAAACCCCCCTACCAACCATATTTTGCCCCCACTATTAAACCTCCAACAATGTCGCCTCCTCTACCTCGCCCATCCATTATGCAGCCACGCAACAACCGTCCCATCCCTACTCACCGTCTTTCCAATCAAGAGTATCGTGACTTGCGGAGTAAGGGTATGCGCTTCCGTTGCAAACAACCCTACTCTCCTAATCATGCTTGTCTTGTAAAAGAGTTCATAGCCCTCATCGGCGATGACTTGGAGAAGATCGGCATAGATTACTTTGATGCCCTTGCGATCATAGATGCACCACTGGACGGATCCCCAGGCACCTCTGCGGCAGGCAACCCGCGGGTGTATCACTACTAGACGGCGGACGGCAACTCGACCTTGGGGTCAGGGTCAATTTTCAGGCGGGATATATTGTTACGCAGGCGTGCGCAGCATCTTATTTGTATTTTGTATCTTTAATTTGTAGAGCATTAGGGTAATATGTATGTGAGCCCCCCCCCCCCTATAAGGAGGTGGCTCGGGAGTTTTAGGTTTTAGTTATCTCTTTTATGCTTAGTCTTTGTCATCTCTCTTTGTGAGAGGAACTTCAAGGAGGAACAAGCCTCCTGGGGTTAGGCACGAGTATTCCTCGTGATTGTATCCAGTTCTTCGAGTTTTATTGCAAGTAATTTTGTATGGGTAACAAATTGGCATGTTGATAACTTCCCTTATCTAGAAAAAAAACTATTTCCTATTAGCAAGGGCAACTAACTTCCCATTACATGGAGATAGACATAAGAAAGAAGTACAATCTGATTTCGAAAAATGCAAATAACAGATGAATCACCTTGCCTTCCTATCTTCTGTAATGGATGTAAGATAATCCATTGAAGAGCATGATCCTTGACAAGATCTGCTTAAATCTAAACTTTGATTTGGAGTTGCGTTTTGACATTTGCTCAAATCATCTGAGAAGAATAAAAGATACTTAAGGACGAAGGCCTGCATATGCAAAAAAACAATCACGTGAGGATGGAGTCATGAAAAGTTTACTTATATTTGCACTGTGACTATAAAGAGAAAAACTAATTATTGGAATGCGAGAAAACATTCCATTGTTATTAGTATATGAAGAAGGAATATGTTTCATCAATTATCTTATAATCAAGCTATGAATGATGTGATCAACTATGCATTAAAAATTAAATGCCAGTGCAAGTATAAAGCCAAGCTTAAATATCCAAAATCTAATGTCAGCTGATGTAAGCATCCTAAAATCTGGAAACTGGTTTTGATACAGAATCTCTGACAAATATCCTAATTATCAAGGCTAATTCTGTAGAGTAAGGCCAACAGTATTGCAAGGCGTGTTCCCCTTACCAAATAATTTCGGAATTTTATGTGTGTCTGTGGGTTGGAGGGGTAGAGTGTTATGAAAAGGCAACTTATATGGAATGAAGCTATCATACAGGATATGCTTAAAGTAGTATAGATCTTACCTTGATCGTTTTATATTTTTGGTGGGGAACAAGGTGTTGAGTGGGAACATTAAAAATGAGAGCTCAGGCATTTCCGTGTGGTATGTGCTTGCTAAATCCAAGAGACAAATATAGCAGCAGGTAAAACAGCAGAATAATGACATGGAGATTAAAGGGCAATGCAGGATAACCTTGACACTGCGGAGAATCATGTAATACTATCATCACCCATTAGCCCATCTCAACTGTTTAGGCTTATGAATCCTCATTTTCACGAAATCATGCTAAATATTGCACGAAATGTTAAACCTAATATTTATAAATCATTTTGAACCATTTTTAACAACCTTATCCATACTCCAGCATAATCCTTCCACACTAATTTTATTTACTCTCACCCTTGTGGTGGGACCCTTCCCCGAACTCTCGCTGCGTGGGGATGCTCTCTGCATCGGGCTGCCCCTTTTTTCTAATTGGTGGATTTACTACTTTAATTATGTCCAATTTGTCTAAGTTTATTTTGAATTAACTTATCTTCGATCAATGTTATTCAAATCATATATATAATATAATCATTCATTCAATTTATCCTCCTAATTTTGCACATCTCCATCTTAAATTTCTCCATTTTGTGATGCTTAATTTAGATATTGTTGAAAGGTGGGACCCCGCAAGGTAATCACGCCACCAGCCCGACTGCAGTCGGAGCATCCCAACCAAATTTCCATCGGGGGCATGGAGGTCATTTAATCCCGGGGTAGGTTGTTGAGCCCGGGGATCGATCCCGGGACTCCTTTATGAGGGTGTTGGCATCACTCCTCATACCCAACTGAGTTGTTCATAAAGGAGTCCCGGGATCGATCCATGGGCTCAACAACCTACCCCTGGATTAAATGGCCTCCATACCCTCAGTGGAGAATTGATTGGGATGCTCCGACTGCAGTCGAGCTGGTGGCGTGATTACCCTGCAGGGCCCCACCTTTCAACAAAAGATGGGGCCCCGCGGGTAATCACGCCACCAGACCGACTGTAGTCGGAGCATCCCAACCAAATCTCTACCGGGGGTATGGAGGTCATTTAATCCTGGGGTAGGTTGTTGAGCCCGGGGATCGATTCTGAGACTCCTTTATGAGGGTGTTGACATCACTCCTCATACCCAACTGGGAGATTTGGTTGGACTGCTCCGACTGCAGACGGGCTGGTAGTGTGATTACCCTGTGGGGTGTGACGACCCAGGGTCGGCCCACTCTGGATCACACTGGATCACTGTGGCCTCACCTGGCATCGTCCGGGCTGCATCCCAAGCACCCAACCCCTCTCCATCCACAGGCAGGTTGTTGGTGGCAACAGCCTCCCTTTGATGAGGTAAACTCGATAGTTAAGTGGGCAGCACGGGGACTTCCCAGGAGGTCACCCATCCCAGTACTACTCCAGCCCGAGCACGCTTAACTATGGGGTTGGGTGCTTGGGTTGCATCCCAGACGATGCCAGGTGAGGCTACAGTGATCCAGAGTGGGCCGACCCTGGTTCGTCACAAAAAAGTGTAACTCCTATAAGTCGTAGTTCCATATCGATTAGAATCAGATTTTGACGCTTTCTTTTCGAGTCACCTAAGTTAGTTCTCCCCTAGGCAACTTCTATAAGTCGTAGTTGTGGCCGTCTTAGGAGTCTACTCGTAACTATTTAACAGCGCAACCCTAAAGTAAATGATTTACTTGATACTACAGAGGATGGCGTCCGGCGATAGACGCGACGAGAACCCTATGAAGGACAAGGGCAAAGGAAAAGTTACGGTGTGTCCTAACCGCTTTGATTACGTGCACATTTGAATTATTTTGAATTATGAACATGTAGAATTTCTTAACTCTGAGCTACTTCCTTGCATGGATACCAAATATGAACTGAATTGAATTGAAGAAAATCGAAAATTTGAAATCACTGAAAATATGAAATCGCTAAAAGGCTAAACATGATTAGCAAGCGATAAAAAAACTCTGAGGGGAAATTAATATAATTATTTCCTATATTTTACTAATTGGATATGAAAAGAATAAGAAAATGAGAGTGCGTCGACGCATCGAAAAACTAAAGGTCAGCCTTGTAGGGGGGTAGAGCATCAGACTCCAACACCTTGTAGGGGGGTAGAACTCCTACACCCAGTAGGGGGTTGAACTCCTACAGAAGTTGAAACTGAAATGTCTAATCTAGGAGGCGTGAAAGCTTATTGCGTAGTTGAGCGTCATAAAGCGGACATTGATTCGACGGGCCCAGATGTTTGATTTAGAATGACCATCGGTATTTCGAAAGAAGGAAAAGTGATACGAAAATCTTAAACTAAACACGGAAATGAACAAGAATGATAAATAAGAAAATTGATATCAGAAATAGCTTATTTCTGTTGCACTAGCTCACTGTACTTGCTATACTTCTTGTTCTACTATACATGTTCATACAGAAATATATAACTGTCTATTGATGACGACTCTTCGTGTTTGCATGTAGTGCGGTTGAAGAGGTAAAGAACTCACTTAGTTTTCTAAACTAACTGGTTGTCGATTTTTTTTAGGATCAAACCGCCAGTGTATTAGGCCCCGCTAGGAGGATACCTGCGGAGGCAGAAAGGAAACAGAGGGAAGACGTGGCTCGAGCTCGGGTTAGAGTTTATTTCAGTGTGTTGTAGAATTCATCTCAGTCTGTATATTGTATTTGTCGTAGTGTGATGTTTCAGTTGTTTTTCCCTGTACTCTGGACATGATGTATATCATTGAAATGAATAAAGAGTGCTTTTATGTCTTCCACTGGTACCACTCTTGTGCTCCGCTGAGCTGTATTATATAATTACGCAAAACCTGCTTTAAAGAAAGAAGGATTTAAATTGTGGCAGACTTCGGGTCGTTAACATGGGCCCCCCACCTTCCAATATCTATCAACGATTTTTTTAAAACACCTCAATTCATACAACATTTTAAGCATAATTAGTGAATTATGTACTGTACAACCCTCATATTTTCCGAGTCGGTGCGACCCGACCCGGGTGAGGTTGTAATAAGAAAGGTTCCGCGACGAAGTAGACCAAAGCCGAGCGAGGCTAAGGAATGACCCGAGAGAGGGAAGAATGGCCAAGCAAGACAAGCGCGGGAAGTCCCCCCCACTCAGCCACCTCCCCTCTTGGGAGGCGAGTGGGGGCAGCTCCCCCACTCGGTCACCCCCTCTTAGGAAGGCGAGTGGGGGCAGCCCCCCCACTCGGCCACCCCCTCTTAGGGAGGCGAATGGGGGCAGCCCCCCCACTCGGCCACCTCCCCCTTAGGGAGGCGAGTGGGGGCAGCCCCCCCACTCGGCCGCCCCCTCTTAGGGAGGCGAGTGGGGGCAGCCCCCCCACTCGGCCACCTCCCCCTTAGGGAGGCGAGTGGGGGCAGCCCCCCCACTCGGCCACCCCCCCCCCCCCCCCTTAGGGAGGCGAGTGGGGGCAGCCCCCCCACTCGGCCACCTCCCCCTTAGGGAGGCGAGTGGGGGCAGCCCCCCCACTCGGCCACCCCCTCTTAGGGAGGCGAGTGGGGGCAGCCCCCCCCCCCCCACTCGCCCACCTCTCCTCCCACTCGCCCGGCATGGGTGGGGAGGTCGGTTTGACTTCCCGTGAGGGGGGGAGTGGGCACTTCGAGTCCCACTCGCCCACCCTCATGCGTGGTTGATTGCGGTCATGGTTGGACTGCGGATAGCAGGATTTTTGCTATCCGCAGTCCATTTTTTTGGAAGTCTATAAATAGACCCCCATGGGCACCTTGGGAAGGGTTGGTCACTACCCTACCCCCCCTTGCGTGTGTCTTGTGAGCAAGCACCCCCCCCCCTCCCTTGTCATCCTTCAGCTGACAGTGAGGTGGTTCTTAGTGCCCTCCAAGGTGCCCAGGCTCAGCATTGGCTTGGGAGGGGAAGCGCTCTAAGATCTTCCGGGTATGTGGTGGGACCTCCGCGCTGCAGCTTAAGGGGTCCATTTGTGGATTCAAGTGTTCATCAAGTCCAAGTCTTTCAGTTCCTAGTGACCGGTCAAGGGTCTAGGCTTAGGTCAAGTAAGGGTTAGTCGCAACCCCCTTTCGAACGCTGAGACCGGGAAACTTGTTTCAACATTCTGGTGCGGTGAGCGTGGAAGCGACTAGTTCGGAAAGCTCTGAGCCATGTCTCATGGCTGGAAGCGACGAGTTGGGAGACTCGCCTCCGGCATGCGAGTATGTGAAGAAAGGCGACGTCGATGAGTTCAGCAAAGGGATCCTGGAGCTCCTGCAGGTCACACCCTCCACTCGCGGCGAGTGCTCGACACCACCTGCAGGGAGGCGATAAGAACGCCCCCGTCCAACCAGGGGGGAGTAACTTCACCCGGAAGGGCCAAGAAGGAGTTGCGGAGACGGAAGAAGTGGCGAAGAAGGCGACCAAGGAGCGTGCGGCCAAGTGAAGTGCCCAGGAAGGGCGAGATGTAAGTGAAGTGCCCAGGAAGGGCGAGATGTAAGTGAAGTGCCCCAGAAGGGCGAGGTGTAATAAAGTGCCCTGGAAGGAAGTGGGGTAGTGAAGTTGTAATAGGCAAACTAGGAATGAAAAAGGGTTCTGGGGTAATACCCCGATCTAAGATCCCTGACTGGAGATCCCCCGCCGGGCTCAGTCATGCCGGTAGATGGGGGACTCGTCAGGTCGACTCGCGGTTCAACAACCGATTGGGAAGGCGTTGAGTTCCTCTGCCTCCAGGTGAAGGTAAGCACCTAGAACGCGGATGGGTACTTCCACCTCCAATCGGTAAGGAGACTGGGAAGGCGTTGAGTTCCTCCACCCCCGGTTGAGCTAAGACTCCCAGGACATGGATGGATACTTCCACCTCCAGTCAGATTAGGAAGGCGTTGAGTCCCTCCACCCCCGGTTGAGCTAAGACTCCCAGGACATGGATGGGTACTTCCACCTCCAGTCAGATTAGGAAGGCGTTGAGTCCCTCCACCCCCGGTTGAGCTAAGACTCTCAGGACATGGATGGGTACTTCCACCTCCAGTCAGATTAGGAAGGCGTTGAGTTCCTCTGCCTCCAGGTGAAGGTAAGCACCTAGAACGCGGATGGGTACTTCCACCTCCAATCGGTAAGGAGACTGGGAAGGCGTTGAGTTCCTCCACCCCCGGTTGAGCTAAGACTCCCAGGACATGGATGGATACTTCCACCTCCAGTCAGATTAGGAAGGCGTTGAGTCCCTCCACCCCCGGTTGAGCTAAGACTCCCAGGACATGGATGGGTACTTCCACCTCCAGTCAGATTAGGAAGGCGTTGAGTCCCTCCACCCCCGGTTAAGCTAAGACTCCCAGGACATGGATGGGTACTTCCACCTCCAGTCAGATTAGGAAGGCGTTGAGTTCCTCTGCCTCCAGGTGAAGGTAAGCACCTAGAACGCGGATGGGTACTTCCACCTCCAATCGGTAAGGAGACTGGGAAGGCGTTGAGTTCCTCCACCCCCGGTTGAGCTAAGACTCCCAGGACATGGATGGATACTTCCACCTCCAGTCAGATTAGGAAAACGTTGAGTCCCTCCACCCCCGGTTGAGCTAAGACTCCCAGGACATGGATGAGTACTTCCACCTCCAATGAGATTGGGAAGACGTAGAGTTCCTCTGCCTCCGGGTGAAGGTAAGCAATCAGGGTGCAGGCGGGTACTTCCACCTCCAATCGGTAAGATCCCTGACTACAGACTGTTCTCTGGGCTCAGTCATGTCGGCAGATGGGAGGCTCATCGGATCGATTAACTACCCAATGATCGGTTCGAGTAAGGTATCAAATCCTCAAGCAGTAAAGGGAGAAAGATTAAAGGAAACAGGTATGCAGGAGATACATGGCTCCTACGAGGATCCAAAGAAGAGAAGAAGTCCCTAGCCACCCTCACGTTCAGGGGGAAAAGCCACCGCTGCAGGGGACGAGTCGGGTTGCGCAGGAGAAGGGGAGAACCCATGCAGGATGTCATCGGCAGAGACTCCCCTCCAGCTGTCTCGGAGAGCATCCGCCTCATGAAGGCGGCTCCCCAGGGCTTGGGTCGTTGACGTCACAATCCTCCTGCGAGTACACTCGGCTTCAGCAGGGCAAGGTGGGGCAGTCGTCGCTGCCCTCGAAGGTTCGCCTCTTTCTCTCTCCTTTCTCCCTTAGCTGTCTTTGGGCTTCAGCAGGCGAGAAGAGAAACCGGCGCGCGGGCTCTTGTTGAGCTGCCTCCACTTCCAGTTGAGCTCTGCTCCCTGGAAGATGTTGAGTTCCCTCCATCTTAGGTTGAGTTCGACTCGACTAGAGATGTTGAGTTCCCTCCATCTCAGGTCAAGTTCGACTCGACTAGAGATGTTGAGTTCCTCCACCTCCAGTTGAGCTCGGCTCCCTGTTAAGTGTTGAGTTCCTCCACCTCCAGGTGAGCTCGGCTCCCTGTTATGTGTTGAGTTCCTCCACCTCCAGGTGATCTCGGCTCCCTGTTAGGTGTTGAGTTCCTCCACCTCCAGGTGAGCTCGGCTCCCTGTTAGGTGTTGAGTTCCTCCACCTCCAGGTGAGCTCGGCTCCCTGTTAGGTGTGGAGTTTCCTCCACCTCCAGGTGAGCTCGGCTCCCTGTTAGGTGTTGAGTCCCTCCACCTCCAGGTGAGCTCGGCTCCCTGCTAGGTGTTGAGTCCCTCCACCTCCAGGTGAGCTTGGCTCCCTGTTAGGTGTGGAGTTTCCTCCACATCCAGGTGAGCTCGGCTCCCTGTTAGGTGTTGAGTCCCTCCACCTCCAGGTGAGCTCGGCTCCCTGCTAGGTGTTAGTCCCTCCACCTCCAGGTGAGCTCGGCTCCATGTTAGGTGTTGAGTCCCTCCACCTCCAGGTGAGCTCGGCTCCCTGTTAGGTGTTGAGTCCCTCCCCCACCCGGTGAGCTCGGCTCCCTGGTAGGTATGGAGTTCCCGCCTCCCACCTCAGGTCGAGTTCAGCTCGACTAGAGGTGTTGAGTTTCTCTCCACCCAAGGTTAAGATCATTTCAACCTAAAGATGTTGAGCTTTCTCCACCTCCTGTTGAGCTCGGCTCGCAGGAGGGGCGTCTAGTGGAGAAAGGTTTTCCTCCCACCTCAGGTCGAGCTCGGCTCGACTAGAGGTGTTGAGTCTTTCCTCCACCTCAAATCGAAGTCAATTCGACCTAAGGTGTTGAGCTTTCTCCACCTCCTGCTGAGCTCGGCTCGCAGGAGGGGCGTCTAGTGGAGAAAGGTTTTCCTCCCACCTCAGGTCGAGCTCGGCTCGACTAGAGGTGCTGAGTCTTTCCTCCACCTCAAATCGAAGTCAATTCGACCTAAGGTGTTGAGCTTTTTCTACCTCCAGTTGAGCTCGGCTCATAGGAGGGGTGTTTAGTGGAAAAAGGTTCACCTTCCGTCTCAAGTCAGGATCAGCCGAAAAGCTCGGCAAGGATGTCCCGTTGGCAAGTCCCTTCGTGGATTCCCCTCAGGTCCCACCAACTCGTCAAATCGGTGGGTTGAACTTTCTTTTCGAGCTTGGGGCAAGCTCGAAAAGAGCGGGGATTGTGTACAACCCTCATTTTTTCCGAGTCAGTGCGACCCGACCCGGGTGAGGTTGTAATAGGAAAGGTTCCGCGACGAAGTAGACCAAAGCCGAGCGAGGCTAAGGAATGACCCGAGAGAGGGAAGAATGGCCAAGCAAGACAAGTGCGGGAAGTCCCCCCCACTCAGCCACCTCCCCTCTTGGGAGGCGAGTGGGGGCAGCTCCCCCACTCGGCCACCCCCTCTTAGGGAGGCGAGTGGGGGCAGCCCCCCCACTCGGCCACCTCCCCCATAGGGAGGCGAGTGGGGGCAGCCCCCCCACTCGGCCACCTCCCCCTTAGGGAGGCGAGTGGGGGCAGCCCCCCCACTCGGCCACCTCCCCCTTAGGGAGGCGAGTGGGGGCAGCCCCCCCACTCGGCCACCCCCTCTTAGGGAGGCGAGTGGGGGCAGCCCCCCCACTCGGCCACCTCCCCCTTAGGGAGGCGAGTGGGGGCAGCCCCCCACTCGGCCACCTCCCCCTTAGGGAGGCGAGTGGGGGCAGCCCCCCACTCGGCCACCCCCCCTTAGGGAGGCGAGTGGGGGCAGCCCCCCCACTCGGCCACCTCCCCCTTAGGGAGGCGAGTGGGGGCAGCCCGCCCACTCGGCCACCCCCTCTTAGGGAGGCGAGTGGGGGCAGCCCCCCCCCCCCCACTCGCCCACCTCTCCTCCCACTCGCCCGGCATGGGTGGGGAGGTCGGTTTGACTTCCCGTGAGGGGGGGAGTGTGCACTTCGAGTCCCACTCGCCCCCCCCCCCCCCCCCCCCCTCATGCGTGGTTGATTGCGGTCATGGTTGGACTGCGGATAGCAGGATTTTTGCTATCCGCAGTCTATTTTTTGGGAAGTCTATAAATAAACCCTCATGGGCACCTTGGGAAGGGTTGGTCACTACCCTACCCCCCCTTGCGTGTGCCTTGTGAGCAAGCACCCCCCCTCCCTTGTCATCCTTCAGCTGACAGTGAGGTGGTTCTTAGTGCCCTCCAAGGTGCCCAGGCTCAGCATTGGCTTGGGAGGGGAAGCGCTCTAAGATCTTCCGGGTATTTGGTGGGACCTCCGCGCTGCAGCTTAAGGGGTCCATTTGTGGATTCAAGTGTTCATCAAGTCCAAGTCTTTCAGTTCCTAGTGACCGGTCAAGGATCTAGGCTTAGGTCAAGTAAGGGTTAGTCGCAACCCCCTTTCGAACGCTGAGACCAGGAAACTGGTTTCAACATGTACTATATTTACGGGAATTTTTATTGAAATCTCTCAAATAAATTGCTTCTCAAGCATAAAGATCGGTCATATAAAATAGTAACCATTCAATGATGAATGAAGGGCACCATCATGATTATAGTCATAGTCATCGTAGAGTAATACGAAAATGAGAGAAATAAAAGAAATATTTTATTAATTTCTCTCATGCATACATACAAATATTTGTACACTTATATAGGAAGAGAAGGAGCAACAATCTCATTCTAAGATGTGAGACTAAATCCTGAGGAGGTAGTGGGCTCCTGTTGGGCCTTGCAATGGGCCTTTGTACATATTTTATTCAACACTCCCCCGCAAGCTAAAGCATACAAATCGTAGGCACCAAGCTTGGACAAGAACTGATAATATAGTGGACGCGGTAAGACCTTAGTGAGAATGTCAGCAACTTGCCAAACAGTAGGAACATGTTTTAATTCCAGTTTCCTCAGTTGAACCTTCTCCCGAATGAAGTGACAATCGACTTCGATGAGTTTAGTACAACATGTCTAAGTACAACATGTCATTCCTTATATTTTCATTCCAAGTCTCACAACGCTATCGTGCCCTTAGTCATAATCTCACTAATGCCTAAGTACATGTCTTTCCTTGTAGTTTCATTCCAAGTCTTTATTGGTCTACCCCTCCCCCGTTTAACATGCCTACTGACTAAACTCTCACAACGCCTAACTGGTGCCTCTAATGGTCTCCTTTGTACGTGTCCAAACCATCTTAGTCGAGCTTCTCACATCTTCTTTGCAATTGGCGTCACTCATGTCTTATCCCTGATACATTCATTCCTAATTTTATCCAGTCTCGTGTGTCCACACATCCACTTAAGCATTCTCATCTCCGCAACTCCAATTTTTTGCTCATGTACACAATTCATCGTCCAACACTCAAAACCATAGAGCATCGTTGGTCTAATTGAAGTACGATAAACCTTGTCTTTAAGTTTTAATGATACTTACGATTACATAAATCTCTGACGCGCCTCTCCACTTCAACCAACCTACTTGGATTCTATGTATCACATATTTATCAACACCTCCATCTTTTTGAACTATCGATCCAAGATATTTAAAGCACTCACTGCGGGAAATATCTTGATCACCCAACTTAATAACGAAGTCATCCGTCCTTCTTGCAGTGCTAAATTTAAGCTCAATATACTCCGTCTTTGCCCTGCTAAACATAAAACTCTTCTTTTCTAAAGTGTCTCGCCAAAATTCAAGTTTTGTGTTTACACCCTCATCGTCCGCAAACAATAAGCACCAAGATACTGCTTGCTGGATATGTCCGATGAGCCCATCTAAGATAAGGGTAAAGAGATAAGGGCTTAAAGCTGAACCTTGATATAAGCAAACAGTGATAGTGAATTCCTGTGTTAATCCTCCAGATATCCTCACCCTTGTCACTGAATTTGTATACATATCTTTGAGTAAGTCAATGTATGATACATTTACACCTTTCTTTTCTAAGACTCTCCATCTCTCTTGGAACCCTATCATAAGCCTTCTCAAGAACGATAAACAGTCTATGTAAATCTTGTTTTATTTCTCGATAGATATCAATGAGTCTCCTCAAGAGATGTACAGCTTCCATGGTCGACCGCCCTTCCATGAATCCAAATTGATTCTCTGAGATGTTAGTCTCTCGTCTTACTCTTCTTTCTATTACTCGTTCCATAGTTTCAATAATTTAATTCCTCTGTAAATAACACAATTTTGCATATCTCCTTTGTTCTTATACAAAGATACCAAGATACTTTCTCTCCATTGGTTCGGCAACCTCTTTAATTTCAGTATCTTATTGAAGGAACATGTAAGCCACAAAATTCATTTTTTTCCTAGACATTTTCATACTTCGATGGGTATATCGTCCGGCTCAACCATCTTTCCATTGTTCATCTTCTTTAGAGCATCATTTACCTTCGATACTTGAATTTTATGATAAAACATTATTTTTTATACTCCTCTGATTTACTTAACTCTTCCAAGTTCAATTCACTGTCTTTTGTTCCATTATAGAGTTGATAAAAGTATCTTTTCCATCGCTATTTAATAGTCACAACATCCGTCAAACCTATATCTGTTTCATCCTTTATGCATTTAACTTGGCTTAAATCTCTTGTCTTTCTCTTTAGCTCGAGCAATTTTATATATGTCACGCTGTCCATCTTGAAATCTAATCACTTATAAAATTCTTCATAAGCTTGACTTCTTGTTTTACTTACTGTATGTTTAGCTTCTTTCTTAGCGACTTTATACCTTTTTAAGTTTTCATCATTCCTACTAGCGTAGAGTATGTTATGGTTGACCCTTTTTGCCCTCACTTTGTCTTGCACTTCCTCAATAAATGTAAAAAATAACGGTAACCAGAAACACTAGCTGTTTTATAAGGTCCTCAAATATCAAAATGTACTAAAGCAAAAGGAACGGTGCTCCCAGTACAATGAGGTAGAAAAGAAGAACGATGTTGTTTTCGGAAGATACAAGACTGGCAAGTAAAGTCAGTGAGGGATATATCGGGAAGAGCTTTCTTGAGAATTGGGAGAGGAGCATGCCCAAGACGCCGGTGCCGATCAACAGAATTAACGAAGGAGAAAATGGTTGGAGAAACGTCCAGAGTGTAGAGCCCGTTGGACAGTCGTCATTTACCAATGAAATTATGCGTTCGTCGATCTTGCACAACAAAAGAAGAGAAAGAGAAGGTTACAGAGCAATCAAGGTTTTGAGTAAGACGACTAACAAAAAGAAGATTAAAAGAAGAGCCCAAAACATGAAGAACCGAGCGAAGAGAGATATATGAAGTGAGGGGCACATCGGCGGAACCAAAAACAAGGGTGGTGTCACCATTGGCCACTGTGAGTCTGTGATGAACTTGGGATGCGCATAAAGCAAGTACTGAGGCGGTTTCTGTGGAGTAATATGGTGAGTGGCACCAGAGTCCACAATCCAAGTTGGACTATGGGAGAGGCAGGAGATACCTTCATTGGAAAAAGACGCAACAGAGTCAGATGAACGACTGATCAACACCTTAAGATGTTGCAGCTGGGTGCGCAAGGCATTAATGACAGTGCGGGTGGTGGAAGGTGAATCGAACGCAACGGAAGCATGTTATTATGGGGGGTACACCATGCTTACGATAGCATGTTGCCTCCGGATGACCATCCCGACCACAATGAGTACACTTGGGACAAGTCCTTCCCTTGTGACCCCTACCCCGAGAGCTGGTGCGAGCTCCACGAGTTGATGGAGCGGGGTTAGATGTAGAAGAGTGTTGGAGGAGAGTCAGAGAGAGTCCCAGAAGCATCGGAGGGCGGGGTGACCTTCAAAAGCATGGAGCACATATCCGAGAGAGAAGGCCTGGTGGAGGAAGAAAGGATCTGAGCCCGGACGTTGTGGAGATGAGGCGGAACACGGACCATCATCATGGCGATGCCAACAGCTTCTTTCTGGGCTCGTTGGGCAGCGAGGTCCGTTGTTGGAGGTTGATGTTTAATCCAGGCCTCGACTAGAGTTTTGGATTGCGCAACAAAGGAGGTTAAGTCTCCGGCGACCCCTGATTCGAGAGATTGGAGGTCTGTGATGATGTCAAACAGGTGTTGCAAGTTGTCCTTGCCTGAATAGAAGGGGTGAAATTCATCCCTTATTGCCTTTGTCATCTCATGATACATGGTTATATGATATGGTTCACTGTCCATAAAGTTTAGGATTCATGATTGGACACGACCGTCCTCACGAAGCCATTCCTCAATGGGTTCAGTAGGTGTAGCCTTAGTCAGATGATGAAGGAGGCCTTTGGTCTGAAGAACACGGCGAACGGAGTGCACCCACTCAACAAAGTTTTTCTTCCCACTAAAAGAGATAGTGATGATCCGAAGTTCATCTCGAACTTCAGGAAGGGAGTCTCAGCACGGGAAGGGAAGGGACGGGGCATCGTTCAAGTCCATTTAACGGGAAGGAAGACTTGGATGACGTGGTCACACCGAGTAGCTGGAGAGGATGTGTGCTAGCACAAGGGAAAGAAGAAAAAAATTTGCGGTCAGAAACTTTGCGAGGAGTGCGACAAACGATGGCGGAGCTCTGGAGGGCAGCGAGAGCTCAGCAGAGGCTTGGCAGGGCTCTGCGGGCAAGAGCTTGGCGATTAGGTAGGAAGTGCGCAGCAGGATAACGACAAGCATGCGAGAGGCAGGCAGTCGATTAAAAACGAATGCGAGCGGGAGCACTGTGAACAGTTGAAGACAAAACAACTAAGCAGGTCGCGGGAATGCGAGCAATCGAGCAGGTTGGAGCAAACGAGACATTGGGAGGTTGGTGATCACCGCAGAGAGCGAGACCGGCGGTCATAGAGGGCAAGACGAGTAGGCAGGTCGTGGGAATGTGAGCAGGCTGGAGCAGACTGGACGTTGTGATCAACAGGAGGCCGGCGAACAGGCTGGAGCAGGTCGCAAGTATGCGAGCAGGCGAGCAGGAAATCAGGTTGGAGCAGACGAGACGCTGGTACCAACAGGGGTGGTCGGCAAGCATAGCAGGCGTGTGGAGAGTTGAGCGGGCAGACGAGGAGAGTTGTATGTATATGCCAACCAGTTGGGCCCCGATATGTAGCAAAGGCATGCTATAAAACCAACAGAGAGGAGGGTAGGAGCAGGGAATGGCGCGGAGGAGAGGCTCTCAAGCAGAGGGGTGGACTGAGAACGAAGTCCGCCTTGCCACGCAGACTGGAGGGACCTAGCACGAAACGAACCCGAGCAGGAAGAAAAAAAAAACTTTAGGAATCGTTTAACTCAGATACCATGTAGAGTAATACGAAAATGAGAGAAATAAAAGAAATATTTTATTAATTTCTCGCATGCATACATACAAGTATTTGTACACTTATATAGAAAGAGAGGAATGAGCAACAATCTCATTCTAAGATGTGAGACTAAATCCTAAGGAGGTACTGGGCTCCAACTCGGCCTTGCGAGGGGCCTTTGTACATATTTCATTCAACAGCCATCATTGAGACTTAGATTGTCTGTAACTAGGACAAATATTATTTTTGTGAGAAATAATCAGCAGAAGGAGAATTTTCATATGAACTGAGGACTTATATATTTTAGTGATATTCCTCTTTATTTTAGTTTTACTTTTTCCTCAATCTAGTCTATTTTTCTATACTTCAGTGTTAATAAAATTAGCTTAGGAGTAAATTAATTTCCCCACATGAGATCTTGATTTTATTTTAGCATTTTAATGTTTGGTAAATATAATATTCTCACAATTCACTACATTAAGAACGCCTCTCTAACTCACTAAGGCATACTCTGGTGGACAGACACAAGTTTATACTTAACAACTCAGAAGAAACTACTTAGAATTTGAAGTGGAAACCATTTTCCTACATGGCAGGATAGGTTTAAGTCTTATGTCTCCTGCATCAGATTGGCATAAGAGCATTGAATGTAGGAGAGAGAGAAAAATCTCGTAATGTATCAGATTGGTATCAACAAGTTGTTTTGCTTTAAGAAAAAATTTAGGCTACCAACAAGTTCTTTTGCTTAGTAGCTCCCATAGCAAACTATTTATCAGTAGTACCTAAAGAAAATTTTTTACTGTTATTACGCACCTAAAATTTGAGAATAATAGGACTTTAGATCAGTTACACCTAAAATTTGAGAATAATCGGATTTATAATCGGATTTTAGATCAGTTACACCTAAAATTTGAGAATAATCGGATTTTAGATCAGTTACACTTATGAGGGGATATATATCAATCACCATGACTTGTTTCGGCGAACTACGTATATCATGTGGCATTATAGAAAACCTTAAAGTCTATACTAGATTCTGCTAGTAAAATGTAACCTGACATTTGTCCGAAAAAGATTAGCCCCTTACAGAAGCCTTTCAAGGAGGTCCACAAATGAAGCACTATCATACAACACTTGACCAACCACTTTTTCTATTCATCTAGATGTAACCGACCTACCAAACCAAACCCTAAACAAATTTGTTGAACCCAGGATCGTTCGTGAAGGTTTCAGTGAAGAACTTAAGAGGATTAATTAACATAATGAATTATAGGTCTCACCACGAACACGGGCGTTTTCCCTATCCTTCGACTCAACTTTGTATTCCCTTTAAGGGGGCTGTTATGGGCTTGTTCGGTTGGAATCGTTGGAGGTCGGCAGCGGAAATACAAGGGTGTTAAAACCCTAGAGCTTGTGAAGGAGAAGAAGTTGAGGGAAGAGGAGGAATAACCCTAGAGGGTGGAGGAAGGAGAGAAGAGCTTAGAGAGAGAGGGAGAGGAATTTAGAGAGAAAAGGGAAATTTTCATAATTCATTTCTTCCTTCCAAATACATGAGATGGGTCTATTTATAGGACCCCGGGTGGCATACCCGTAATTACAAGATGCATAAAATATTAAAACGCTAAAACATTACGACGAGTCTAATAACGATGACTCAATACACACGACGAGATAAATAAGATAACTGACGGAGGACCGTAACACATAACAATCCACCCGCCCTTTTTGAGCTTGTCCTCAAGCTCAAACTCCAGTTGGATGTTCGGCATCTCTGGCTCCTTGATCTCACGCCAAAATAGCGCCTGGTAGTCCGTCGCGGTGGTAGTGGCGGTGAGGAGTAATGGTGGCGCCTTCGGAAGGACGAGTGGCGCAAGGACTGGGGCAGAGTGGTCCGGCGGAGCGGCGGACGGCCGGAGTAGCCGGGCAACCGAAGGAACAACGTCCGGCAGAAGGAAGGGCTCCGGCGGGACCAACGATGCGGTGCGAGGCGGCAACGGTAATGCGGTCGAAAGGGCCGACAGAGTAGTGGCCGGTAGAAGAGGCAGTCGCGTGGTCGGAGGCGGCAGAGCGGAAACCGGCGGTGAGGCGGCCGGCAAAGCAGAAAGCGACGAGGCTGGAGGGACCGACAAGGCAGGGGCTGGTGGAGCAAGGGCAGACAGAGGCGGGGACTGCAGCGATGGCGGCGGCGGTGACGGCGACGACGGCGGCGGTGACGGCAACGGCGGCGGCCCCGCCGCCGAGGACGGCGAAGGCAGCCCAAGCTGTGCAGGCATGGAGAGTGGGACCGGCAAGGCAGGAGCAAGTGGCGGAGGAGGCGGAACAGCCGGTGGCGGAACGTCAAAGTATCTCAATTGATCAAGCTTGGCCTCGAAGCGAGACATGGAGGCTTGAAATGTCGTCGACCACTTCAGCAGCATCGAGTGGAGGACGCCCGCCTCGGCGACACAAAGATGAATGTTCATAAAAAAAAAGTTGAGATTGGATAAGTGGGCGGCTCGGGTAAGGAGAAAAGCTGGAGGGTGCGGGAAACTAGAAAAATAATAATAAAAGGAGAGGAGGGGGGCTGCCCGAGGAATTGATGGGTGAGTCGGATAGAAGGGATGGGCGCAGGGGGGTTGGCTCGGGGACTGCGGCTCGAGGAGGAGCGGCAAGTGCGGAAGCCTGTTGACGTGCAAAAGCCTGTTAGTGGGAGTAGAGGAGACGTGCGGGGTCGACGATGAAGGGGGGTCGGAAGGGAGGAAGCTTGTGTTGCGTTGGCTCGTCGGCGGTGGGGGCGAAGATGAGCGGGGAAGGGAAATGCAGATCGTCGATGAGGCGAGGGCGCTGGGCGGATTCGTCGCGGAAAGCTGCGAGGGGCTCGATCCAGGGACGCAGAGGCGCGGTGTGCTTTTGACGCACGACGCAGAGGGTGCGGTCGATTGGAACTAGAATGAACTTAGGAAGGCGTAGCCGGTGCGGGAGAGATGGTAGCCGGTGCGGAAAACAGCGGAGGCGGCGGTGTGGAGCAGCGGAGAACAACGCCGAGGAAGGATAGCTCTGATACCAAGTTGTTATGGGCTTGTTTTATTGGAATCGTTGGAGGTCGGCAGCGGAAATACAAGGGTGTTAAAACCCTAGAGCTTGTGGAGGAGAAGAAGTTGAGGGAAGAGGAAAAACCCTAGAGGGTGGAGGAAGGAGAGAAGAGCTTAAAGAGAGGGGAGAGGAATTTAGAGAGAGAAGGGGAATTTTCATAATTCATTTCTTCCTTCCAAATACATGAGATGGGTCTATTTATAGGACCCCGGGTGGCATACCCGTAATTACAAGATGCATAAAATATTAAAACGCTAAAACATTACGACGAGTCTAATAACAATGACTAAATACACACGACGAGATAAATAAGATAACCGACGGAGGACCGTAACACATAACAGGGGCCCAGACGGTGCAAACTATGTTGCACGGGGACGGAAACGGAATACGGGATACGATACGAAACGGATACGGGAAACGTGATTTTTAAAAAAATACGGATACGGGAAACGTTTTTGAATTTTTTATTATTATTTTAATAGAAGTAATAATCAATATAAAAAAATTCCAATCATAAACTAAGGTACCATCTCAATCACTACATTCATGTAATGATGACCTTCATACAAAATAACATTTCATATAATCCATGTTATGCAAAATAAGACCTAATTTAAACATCTCCATGTTAAGCCATACAGTTAATGAACAATGAAGCATAGAAACAAATAATCTGACATGTAAGCATATAGAAACAAATAGTCTGACATAGTTAAAGACATAGCTGAACATAATATGGCAGAATATAATCTGACATAGTTAAAGGCATAGCTGAAGAAGAAGAAGAATAAGGCATAGCTGAAGAAGAAGAAGAAGGCATAGCTGAAGAAGAAGAAGAAGGCATAGCTGAAGAAGAAGAAGAAGAAGAAGAAGAAGGCATAGCTGAAGAAGAAGAAGAAGAAGGCATAGCTGAAGAAGAAGAAGAAGGCATAGCTGAAGAAGAAGAAGAAGAAGGCATAGCTGAAGAAGAAGAAGAAGAAGGCATAGCTGAAGAAGAAGAAGAAGAAGAACTCTTACAGCAGCGGCGGCTCTTACAGCAGACGGGAGCAGCGGCGGCTCTTACAGAAGACGGCAGCGGCGGCTCTAGCAGCGGCAACTCTTACAGCAGACGGGAGAAGCGGCGGCTCTTACAGCAGACGAGAGTAGAGGAGATAAAAGGCGGAGCGGAGCGGACAACGCGGACTAAACCTAGGGAAATAAAAGGCGGAGCAGACAGAAATCGCGTATCCCGCAAGGCGGGATACGCGATTCCCCTTTTATTTTTTAATTAAATTAAAATATGTGTTTCCTAGAGTTTCGGAAACGCGTTTCCAAGCGTTTCCCGTATCCGAAACACGTTCGAGTCGATACGCGAGGCCTTTTTAAGTATCCGTGCTTCGTATGGTGCAAACACAAGATAACAAGAACACAACACACACAAACAATATATGTATATAAAGCACTCGGCAATCCCACCTAGGCACAATCACGCAATATATATCAAAATAAAATGCATAGTAATACAAAAAAAACAAGAGAAGAAATCACCGTCCGATGAAAGCACAGTGGATGCACCGGCCTCGCACTATCCACTGGAGAATGAGTAAACAGGACTGTAATCTGCGTAGAGGACGCATAATGTTCACCCTGGAACCTTCGACGTCGATCCACAACATTCAAACACCACCACGAACGATTCTCCCTATGCTCGTGCCCTCCGAATGAACACATTACCAGCAATGGTCGATCACGGCCTTCTCTACCGGCGATGGCACTCCTCCAACGGTAACCTCCTCACGGAGGAACGGAGGAATCCGTCCCCACAACCCTTCCGTTGCGCCGACGGCACTCCTCTCACAGGCGGACGACAACAACGGTAAGAACAGACGACAAGCCCTCCACACAGGGTGGCGGAGCTCCTCCAATGGGCGGCAGAACTCCACCAAGCGACAGCTCCTCCACGACGGTCGGCACTCCTTCCTCCACGAAGGCAGAAGAACCGGCGGTGGTCGGCAGCAAGAAAGAACTGAGGCGTCACCTCCCGAGATTGGGGTTCTCCAGGCGATCTTCGCGAATGGAGAAGGGAGGTCAGCGCTTCTTTCTGTCGGGGGGCGGGCTCTCGGTGTTTCCACGCGCATGGTCCTCTTCGGTCTCAAACAGAGACCAATAAAATGGATCGGGATCCAGATCTGGGTTGAATCTAGACCCGAACCAAATCCTAACAAACCACCACTTTGGTTTGTGATCCGAATCCACCACCTGCACAAAGCACTTTCTGCACTAAGCACCAAGTGCACTAAAGCACAATCTGCACGTAGCATCAATTGCATGGAGCACCACCTCAAAGATTTGAGGCATCAGCTGACCTGCCTCAGTCGATTCATCCTTGTTCGGGCTCAACCGATAAATGTTGTCGCAATTGGATCGTTGAACCCACTAGGCTAGCCAGAGTATGGAGATCCTCTGCACCACCACGATCATTCAATTTGTCAGCAGCAGAAATCATGGGTGCACCACCTCGCATCTTGGTCTCCATCAGTCGGTAAAGACTACGGCGCTGCTCAACTCACACGGTATGCCCTCGCGTCACCGTCAGAAATCCATCTCTCGCCGCAAAGTTGTATCCCCTAGAGTCAAATCTGCCCAGCGATATCAAATTCCTTTAAACTTAGTTACCAAATGCACGCTGAAGCCTACGCACTACTCCATCATACATCCGGATAACCACCGTTCATGTCCCCGTGACCTCACATGTTGATATGTCGCCCAAAAAAACTGACCCAGTCATCACCTCCAGTGAACTGAACATCGCCGCATCTGAGCATATGTGTTGCGAAGCACCAAAATCTAATATCCAGCTATCAGAGCCGCTCTGACTCTCAGTTATAGTAAGAGCGCAATCACTCTCCTCTATCAGGTCTAATACGGCCTTGCTCGCACTCTGGGCATCCCCAGAACTATGTACATGTTGCGGGCAGTTTCTTCTAATGTGGTCGATCTGCCTGCAGTGGTAGCACGTCGCAGCTTTCTTCCTCGATGTAGATCTGGCTCGTGCACTACCAGACCCCTTCTCGAACTGCCTCCCTCGTCCTCCTACATCCAATAGAGGCTCACCCCAAGAGTGGGGTCCGCCAAAATCTGACTGGACAACAATGTTGATGTGACCTGCTCCAGATCTACTGTATCCTTCCCATACAATATTGTGGTATGCATATGCTTGTAGGTGATATGAGAAACAGAAAAGGAAAACAACATGGAAGAGGAAAAATATTTCTCATTCAATTCATTTTCCGAATTACATTTTTGTCATTGCAGGTACAGAATTTATAAAGCTCATACAGGTAAGTAATTAATATTTGACTCTTTGGATTCTTCCACTTCATTATTCTCTGAACGTTTGTTCAATCTTCTACTGCTTCGTCTTCTGCTCCTTTTGCTTCGTCTTCATATGCCTTCTTAATCTACATGTAGTTGTTGCTCTTCTTTCTTGATTGTTGATCAGCATTAATTCCAACACTCCCCCATAATGCTGAGCTGCAATCAGTTAGTAATCGTTCCCTTAGCTGCATAAAATTGTTGAGAGGAAGTGGCTTAGTTAGTATCTCTGCCAACTGTTTGTTGGTTGTGGACAACACAAGTTGAACAACTCCTTCAACCAACTCTTTCAAGAAATGAAATCTCAATTCAATGTGCTTGGTCCTATTATGGAATACGGAATTTTTGGTAATCCTGATTGATGCATTGTTGTCACACCAGATTGTAATTGGCTTCTCTTTTGGATTGAGCATTAGATCAGTGAGTAATCGTTTTAACCACACAGTTTCACACGCAGCTCCGCAGGCTACGACATACTCCGCTTCAGCAGTAGATAAAGCCATGGATTTCTGCTTCTTTGATGACCAGGACACTGGTTTGCTTCCAAACAGAAACACGAAACTACTTGTACTTTTTCTATCATCAATTGCTCCCCCCCCCCCCCCCCACCCAAATCAATGTCAGAGAAACCTATAAGGGCAGCATTCTCTTCTTTTTCGTATAGCAAGCCTTGTCCTTTTGTGCCTTGCAGATAGTGTAGAATGCGCTTAGCCGTAATGAGATGATCTGAGCTTGGCTTAGACATGAACCTTGATACAATGCTCACAGCATTATCTATATTAGGTCGTGTGTTGGTGAGGTAAATCAGTGATCCAACCAGGCTGCGATAGTCTTCTTCTGATATGGAATTCCCGGTCCCCTTGCTACTTAGCTTTGTATACGTGGCCATTGGGGTAGCTGCAAGATTGCAATTTTGCATATTAAATTTATTTAGCAATTTCTCCACATACCTTTCTTGGTTGATGAAAATCTGGTCGGGGATTTGTTTGATCTGAAACCCAAGAAAAAAACTCATGAGGCCAATAACACTCATTTCATACTCTATTCATTATATGTTTGAAATGGTTGACAATTTCAAAGGTTGTCCCAATGAAAATGAGGTCATCCACGTATAAACAGAAAAGTAGAAAATCTTTTCCACCATAGCTCTTTGTGTAGAGGGCTGGATCATTTTTGCTACACTTAAATTCATTTTCAATCAAGTAGTTGTCTAACTTTTGATTCCAGGCACGTGGTGCATGTTTTAAACCGTGAAGGGCTTTGTGCAAACTACAGACCATATCTTCTTCTCCCTTCTTCTCATACCCCTGAGGCTGTCTCACATAAACTTCATCAATTTATCCATTAAGAAAAGCAGATTTGACCTCAGGTTGATGAACTTCTAGCCCATGTTGTGCGGCGGCTGTGAGGAAGGTCCTTACGCTCTACATACGCACAACTGGAGCAAAAGTTTCCTTGTAGTCTAATCCAGCTTTCTGAACATACCCTTTTGCAACAATCCTTGTTATGTATTTTGAAATATTGCCATCTTCATCATACCACTTTGTATACCCATTTGAGATCAATAATTGTCTTATGGTGTGACCTTGGTACAAGACTCCAGGTATTGTTCTTTTGGATCATTTTGATCTCTTCACCCATAGCTTGAATCCAATGTGGATTTTCTGTTGCAGCTTCATAGTTCTCGGGCTCTTCTTTGATGAAGAGAGCTTGCTCGATTTGCTGGTGCCTGGTATATTTCTGCAAGAGATCTAAAACGTTTGGGAGGTGATGACTCCTCATCAGAGGTCAAATCCTCATTATTCTCCATGAGTATGGAAGGCTGATCAAGATCATCAGCAACCACCATTGGAGATTTAGGGGTTTGGAGATTATGATCCCAATTCCAGCTAGCTCCTTCATCAAAGACCACATCTCTTGATATATGCAATTGTTTTGTCTCAGGATTATATATACGATATGACCTGGAGTCTTGGCTATAACCAAAAAAAACTCCTTTTTCTGCCTTTTGATCCAATTTCTTTCTTAATTCTTTTGATATATGCCTATAAGCAACACAGCCAAAAACTTTAAGATGATGCACACTAGGCTTTCTTTTGTGCCAAAGTTCATATGGGGTTCCTGACTCAATGCTTTTGGTTGGTGATCGATTCAATGTGTATACTGCTGTGTGAACAGCTTCTGCCCAAAAGCATTTTGGCACATTGTGATGACGCAACATGGAGCGTACCTTTTCAATGGTGGTGCAGTTCATATATCCCTCTGGATGTCGTGAGCTTTACAGAAGTTTGCAAAAGCTTCCCTTGTAAACTCTCCCCCTCTATCCATTCGGAGCTTCTTAATCTTCTTCTCACTTTCATTTTCCACGCTTGTTTTGAACTCACAGAACTTTGTAAAGGCTTCTGATTTGTTTTCCAGGAAATATACCCAATAGTACCTGGAAAAATCATCAATTAAACAGAAAAGGTACCTCTTTCCAGTGAGTGTAGGAGTTGCAGATGGCCCCCAAAGATCGGCATGGATGAACTTTAGGGGAAATTGAGCTCTCCAGGTCGATGACTTTGGGAATGGAAGTCGGTGACTCTTTTCAATTGCACAATCTTCACATAAAGATTGAGTCCTCTAGCTTTGGCAAGCCAAGTACCATCTCCTTCTCTTACATTCTTTTGAGATCCTTCTGATTCAAATGCACAAACATATTGTGCCACAGGATAATTTGACATGCAGGTTAAGGCAAACACATTTGATGGTTTTAATGTTAATGGAAACATTTTATGAGGTGTCATTTGTATCGACACTATATGCTCTCTCGTTGCCTTTTTCTTGAATGGTGCAGGTCTCTTCATCAAGTGTATCCCTTTTTCATTAACTGCCCAACACTGAGCAGGCTTTGAGTAAGACTAGGAACATAGTGTACATCCTCGATTAGTTTTTTTGTTTTATCATCAGTTTGGACTGCTATTGTTCATGTCCCCTCAATTCTAAACTTCTTCCCATCTCCTAGCCGCACGGAGAATTTCAAGGATTCATCAAGACTTGTAAAACATTCCTTTATATGTGACATATGGTTTGAACAACCACTGTCAACATACCAGATGGTGTCATTGTGGGTTGCAACTTGCAAGAGGTTGACTGGTGACGAATAGCTTCTCTGCAGCATCAGTAAACTTAGCTTCTTCTTTGCCCTTCACTTCTTCTTTGCCCTTGAACCAACAATCCTTCTCCATATGGGAAGGTTTCTTGCACCTCTTGCATTTGTAAACGCAGTTGGCAGCCTCATGATTTGTTCTCTTGCACAGATTGCAATGCATTGTATTGTTATTCATTTGGTTATTGATATTCCGGTGTTCAGAATATCTTGTTTCATTGCTCCTTCCTCGTCCTCTCCCTCTGGAGACGTTGAGCACGAGGATTAACATGTTCTTTGTGTTGAGGCATAAATGAACTTACTTTTGCTTTCATTTGGAAAGCTTCCTCTACTGGCTCAGTGACTCTTTTCAGCCTTTCTTCATGAGCCAATAAAGACCCCATTAGTTATGTAATTGTAAGGGTCTTGAGATTTGTTGACTCTTCAATTGCAGTGACTGCTAGGTCAAACATGGGAGGTAGGCAACGCAGAAGCTTGGGAACAATCTTCTTATCTTTCAGCTTGTCCCCAAGGCTTCTGATTTGGTTAACAATGCACATAGTCCGGGAAACAAAGTCCTTGACAGTTTTTGTTTCCTTCATTGCCAAACCATCATAAAGCTTCCATTGATGTTGTAACTTGATAGAGATTACCTTCTCTGAGCACTGAAACTCAGTATTAAGGATGTCTCATGCTTCCTTAGCAGAGTGAGAAGTCATGATGCGAGGATATATCTCCTTACTTACTCCTTGATGGATGTATAGCAGGGCCTCGGCATCACGTTTTCTCTCCTCAATTAATCTTCGCTCCTCTCCTTCTTTCTGCCTGTCTTTGACTTTGGATGTTGTTGTCTCAGTGGTTGGGCCTTTTGTGATGATATCCCAAAGCCCTTTGGTACTGGAATAAGAGTCTCATATGAGTACTCCAAAAATTACAATGGTCACCCTCAAAGATTGTAACAGAATTTTGTGAATAAGTGAATAGATGTGGGCATATGAGGAGAAATAGAAAATTTTGAATTTGTGATGAAGATTTCAAATGATCGAATCCTCCTAACTCTGATGGCTATGGAAAAGAGCCTCCCGCTCTTATACCACTGATAGGAAAAACAGAAAAGGAAAACAACATGGAGGAGGAAGAACTATTTCTCATTCAATTCATTTTCCGAATTACATTTTGTCATTGCAGGTACATTTTTGTCTTTGGATTCTTCCACTTCATTATTCTCTGAACGCTTGTTCAATCTTTTGTTGCTTCGTCGTCCGCTCCTTTTGCTTCGTCTTCATATGTCTTCATAATCTGGATGTGGTTGTTGCTCTTCTTTCTTGATTGTTGATCTGCATTAATTCCAACAGTAGGACGTCGGGAGCGAGGTAAGATTCCTCGATGTTGCTCGGACACTCATGTGTCAGATGAATGCTCCCCACTCCTATTCAGGGTAAGACATTTTTATGTCTTCTATATCAGGTTGATACACTTTTTCCTCTCACCCCGCGTATGTTTGGTTATACTACTTTTGTTCACACTCCTGCATCTGGTCACGATAAACTCTCTGCTCGTACCTCAAAATGTATCATTGTGGGGTGGTACTCTCCGACTCAGAAGGGATATCAATTTTTCGACCTTATCTCCAACGTCAATGCATCTTGACTGTTGTCACCTTTTTTGAATCTACCCCTTATTTTTCCATGGACGAAGAAACTCCTACTTGCGAGATCCCTCCTCAGTTCTCTACCACATCTCCTCCCACCTTTATTTCATCGTTCCCTATCATTCATGTTCCTTCATCAAACATTCCACAACTAACACCAACTCCTGGACGTATACCTCATCTTTCACACTTTCCATGTCATTGTCATCTCCTGCATCCCCACCTGTCCTCGCTCCTTCCAATCTAGAGTCTCCGTCGTCAGCTCCCAGGACAACACTCTCCTCTTCGGAAGTTTCCAACACCTCTGTAGACTCATATTTGGATCTTCTCATTGCCCTGCGAAAAAAAGGTGAGAGGGGAGTACACAACATCCTCTTACTAATATTATCTCATATGCCAATCTCAGTCCTTTATGCAGTAAGTTTGTCTGTCTATCACCATTCCTACTGCATATCAGGTAGATTTTTGTATACCTTGCTGGACAGTAGCTATGGATGAGGAAATTTCTACCTTGACATTACGGGGTACCTGGACAGCTGACTCGTCCTACCCCATATAGGGGCGATGTTGTGGTTGTTGTTGGGTCTTAGTCATCAAGTTTCTCCCAGACAGCACTTTGAATCGATACAAGGCTCATTTGATTTCCAAGGGTTCAACAAAATATAAAGTGTTGATTTATTTAACACCTTTCTGGTTGACCGTGTCAATTCTATTCGGGTCCTCTTCTCCATTGAGAATTGGCAAATGTCACAACTTGGTGTCAAAAATGTCTTCCTCTATGGTGATTTACACGAAGAAGTCTATATGGAACCTGGTTATGTTGTTCAGGAGGAGTCTCATATGTGTAACCTTTGGAAGGTCATTTATGGTCTCAAACAAGCACTTGAGCGTGGCTTGACAAATTCAACCAGGTCATCTCTAACATTGGTTTCTCCAGAAGAAATGCTAATCACTGTCTCTTTATATGGAAAACCAATCATGTCTCGGTTGTTCGTTGTCTAAGCTGACGACATTCTTCTTCTTGGAGATGACTCCTCTATAATAAAGAAAAACAAAGAAATATCTTCATGAGCACTTTGTTACCAACGATATGGGCCATCCAATATACTTCTTGGGAATAAAAATTGCGAGACGCAATAACTCTATAGTTCTCTCCCAACACAAGTATGCCCTAGATCTACTCAATGAAACTGGTCTCCTTGGAACGAAACCTACAAGCAATCCTATGCATATAGGCGCTAAAAAAACTTTGGTGAGACATCCTCACTTCTACAAGACATTACTCGATACAGGAGTCTGGCAGGTAAACTCATCTATCTTACCATAACCAGACCTGACATCTCCTACATTGTTGGGATGGTCAGTCAATTCATGTAGGCTCCTACAGAGTGTCATCTGGAAGTTGTTTTAAAAATATTAGAATATATCAAAGGGTCTCCAGGAAAGGACTGTTTTAAAAAATAATCATTTACACATTGAAACATATTATGATAATTACATCGAAAACCACTTCTGGATTCTGCATTTATGTTAGAGGAAATTTGGCCACGTGGAAAGCAAGAAATAAGAGTAGTGTTCAGGTCAAGTGCCGAAGCTGAATACAAAAGTATAGCTCAGTCTACTTGTGAGTTGAAGTGGTTGAGAACACTTCTAAAAGACTTGAGAAAAATCTATGATTATCCTCTACCAATGTTTTGAGATTATAAAACAGATATCTACATATCTAAAAATACAGTGTTTCATTTAAGAATAAAATATATTGAAGTAGATTGTCACTTCATCAAAGAGGAAGCTATCAAAAGCCAAATATGCACTCGGTTTATTTCTTCAGAGCAAAAGTTGACTGACATATTCACCTAACCAAGTTCATCTTTTTCAAATATCTGTGCAAAGCTGGGAATGATCGATATATATGCTCCAGCTTGAGGAGAGTATTAAAGCCCAAGACTAAAAGCCCAAATAGGGGCATATTGTATTTTTCTCCTTGTATTTAGTCTTACATCCCCAATTGTATATTATTCTTTCTCTACGCTATATAAAGAGGGGAGCTCTCATGCAATAAGTTAGATTCTTTGGAATAATATTTATTTATATTTCAAAACAATCACATTACAGTAGTGTCCCTTACTAAGAAAATACGATAAAATTAAACTTGCAGAAATGAAAATAGTGATACGGATAAACTATTGCAAATTCCTTAAGTGTATGTCATCAAGCCATGACAATATTCTTTCTGCTAGTGAACGGTCTCCAGAAAGCGTCCGTAATATCGCTCTACGCTTCCAAAAGGTACTTGTCATCAAGCTTAAAGGACAGGTAAGTATCTCTGAAGGTTTATAGAGGTTCCCAGGTGGCCTTAGATTAAGAGGAATCGTCCAATTTGAATTAAGATTTTTTTATCCCGCGGTTGAGGCTGATATGCAGGGCTCTCGTTGGTATAGGTACAATGTTGCCCTCAAACCGTCATGTGGAGTGGTGGTTCCCCCATGTGTTGCTTTAAGGAGACATGAAAATTTGGATGAAGTTTGGTGTCAGGTGGAAGGTCTAGCTTGCAGGCCACTTTGCCCTTCTGTCCAATGATCTTGTGTTGGACTCATGCTATTGCAGACCTATATATGTAGATTGATACGATGGAAAATACAAGATATTGAGACAAACACGATCCAATCTCTTCAGACAGGATCCCTCTAAGAGCCCACGCTCTAAAGAGAAGCCAAGACAACTAACTCCAAGATAACTCATTCTCATACTAAGGGCTTCTTATATAGATAGAGACTTCCTACAAGAAGAGATATGCCAGAAGATACAATATGTGCTTAATTAAGAATACAAGATAATCCATAAAGGTAACAACATATCCAAGAGCTCTCGTCTAGTGAGGTCGATTGTTTGAGCGTGCGTGTGACATGCTCACAAGGAGTATACATATCAAAAGTAGTAAGGTGTTGTGGCAGTGGGGTCTACGGAAAAAAGGTTGGTCCATGTGTTGGTAGGAGGTAACATGAAGGGAGGGGGGCTTAAGGTTGTTAGCATGGAGTGCAAAAAAGTTGGGGACTAGATGAGATGGGTCAGTTGTAAGGAAAAGGAAGACTTAAGGAGGGGGTGGTTGCATTGATTGATGGAGACGAGTATTGGATGCAGGAATGTTGTGGTGGGGGTTCTTATTAAAAGTAGGGAGGCATGGATGTTGGTGACATATGGGAAGTCATCACGCACAGGAACCAGGGCAAACATGTTACTGGACTGTTTGGTGGTGGTTGTCGGTGTGGATGGGGACCTGGAGTTGGGGTGATTAGAAGGGAGGTGACGCCGTCGACGAAATGTCGCGGGTCGTGTAGGAGTTCGTTAACTGGCATTGTTGTCTTGTTTGAAGAACCGACTGGGAGTACTGTCAGTGCAAGTGCTACTGGAGGGGGCCAGTTTGGGATCAGTTGCTTGGTGTCGGCACACTGTGAGGAATCGAAGTATCGTGGCAGTGGAAGGGAACTGAGAGATCATCTTACTTGAAGTAGTTGATGTCGGATACAATGGCAAGGTGACCCACTAGATAAATGTGGAACTCGGTGACATTCCCCTCGGTGGAATCGGGAAGATGAAAGAGAGATTGTGTGGGAGTAGTAGAAGAAGATAAATCTTGTGTCATAAGAAGGGGAAGGAACCAGCAATGAATGTCATGCGCCATGGCAAGGTCCATTCGGTCGAAGTGGGCGTGCAACGAAGCCACGGTAGTGGACATTGTGGAAGGGACAAGAGGTAGTAGGATCCCGGCGGCTAACGGAGCGGCGTGCGAATAGCAGTAGGTCAGACCAAATGTTGGACTCGCGCTATCGCGGAACAATATATATAAATTGATTCGAAGGAAAAAACAAGATATCGATACAAGCTCAATAAAATCTCTTGAGGCTGGGATCCCTCTAAATGCCTATTCTTCTAAGAGAGTCATGACAACTAACTCCAAGATAACTCACTCTTATCATAAGAGCTCCTTATATAGATAAATACCCACTACAAAAAATACACTAGAAGACAAAATACATAATTAAGTAAGAGTACACAAAGCCACATCTCCGAGAGAGTTCTCACATAGTGAGGTCAATCGTCCGAACACGTGTGTGACATGTTCGCAAGCCATATACGTATCATCTTGAAAGGGCCATAAAACTTGCAAGACAACTTGTGAGTAGCTCTGTTAGAGAGAGAGTTGTCGATGTAGTCGACGATTGAGCCAACCCATTCAACTATCCCGAGGTTCAACTCTCGGTGGTGTTTTTCATGCTGATTCCCCGTACACTCTCGAGCCTAAAGTAAGTGTGTGTGACTACTGACAAGGATCCAATCTCTCCCGATCCAGGCTTCTAACTTGGCAGACTCAGGAATATATGAATGCAGCTTTGGAGGATTGTTCCCAAACATCAATCGGAAAAATGTCATGCGCAACGATGTGTGATAAAGATATTGTAGCAATACTCTATCCATGGAATCCAATCATCCCAATCCATGTGATTTTCTCTAGTAATATACTACATGTACATTTTTAGGGTCCCGTTGACCACCTATGGTTGTTATCGGACTGTGGGTGGTAAGCTGACGCAATGCTAGTTGGGTCCAATTAAATCTTAAAAGCTGCCGCCAAAGTCGGCTGGTGAACACCTTGTCCCTGCTCAAATCGATAAGATGTGCTCAAAGAATGTGTTGGAAAAAAATCCTGATGATTTGGTAAAACAAATTATTTAATGCATGATAATCAGATATAAGCTCTATGTATTATATAGTTTGGTGTAACTCAGTTGATGAACAATTTAGCTCTCTCAGAAGAATTACCGGGGGTTCGTCGACCGCACATGCAAAATATGATCGCCGTCCGGGCCCCATCCTATCAGAGATCACAAAACATTGAAACTCTTACAAAATAGTTGATCCTCTAGTGATCAGTCTACATTCGTTGACCGGAGTCTCGTCTTACCCTATTTGAATCAATCGTCTCTGAGAGTCTGTGGAGGCGAATGATGTGCTCAAAGAATGTGTTGGAAAAATTCCTGATGATTTGGTAGAACATGTTACTTAAATCATGATAATCATATATATACTATATGTATTGCATAACTTGATGTAACTCATTTGAAGAACAGTTTAGCACTTGACACTCAGAAAAATCATAAGGGATTCGACGACCGAACATGCGTTTGTCGATCGTGCCCAAGAATCATTGACCTTGATAAAGATAGCATAATCTGAGGAAGCTCGTTGTTCGCTGACGGGGATAGATATGATCGCCATCCAGCCCCTTCCTATCAGAGATCACAAAACATTGAAGCTCTTACAGAATAATTGATCATCTAGTGATCAGTCTACGCTGACCGAAGACTCGTTCTACTCAGCCATCCCAGAATGAACCTTACAGAGATACAAATGGAAATAGTTGATCGCCATTCGCCGACCGAGCAATCTATGATCGTCGACTGAAGATATCACTTAAAGCGCTCCTTGAATGAAGAAGCAAGAAGACCCGAACAAAGATCGTCGATCGTCGTTCACTGGGAGATCAATCCACGATCACTGACCAAAGATCAGGTTTGAGTGGGCAATAAATATAGTCGTTGTTGTTCATAAAAAGGTAAAGAGCCATTACTGTTAGCCCATACTTCTTGATACTTGGGGAGCCGAGAGAAAGGATAAATAACCCTTCAGAAGGAGACAAGTCTAGAGAAGTTTTTTTAACTCAAGAAATAGCCAAGTAGAGTTTTTTAGAGACCTGCCAAGAAAAAAGTCTAGCTAAGTGAAAAGAGAATGCTCATAGAAAAAGAAAGTGACATGAAGTATAGACTTACTGAGAAGCTGAAGAAAAGCTAAGCCTTTAAGAAGAAGAACATTACTTTGATCTTCTAGTTTGAATCCACTTCAAAATTCATTGAAAAGGACTTCATCTACGTTGTGGAAAAGCATAGTCTCTTATCTCTGTAAAGGATTCTTGAATCCCCCTTCAAAACCCTGATTTTGGGAGAACCACTATAAATCTTTCGTACCTCTACTTTGTAGCTAGCTTATAATAGTACTTCATATTATATTTATATTTGTTCTATCCTTTTATATGGTTGTGATATTTATGGACCGAGAGAATTTTTTTATTCACCCTAAGCAAGTTAGTTGAAGTGGAGAGGCGCGTCAGGGATCTTATATGATCGTAAAGTACCATTAAAACTTAAAGGCAAGTTTTACCATACTGCAATTAGACCAGCGATGCTCAATGGTTCTGAGTGTTGGGCAGTGAATTGTGTACATGAGCAAAAAATGGGAGTTGCGGAGATAAGAATGCTTAGGTGGATGTGTGGACACACGAGACTGGATAAAATTAGGAATGAATGTATCAGGGATAAGAAAGGAGTGCACCAATTGCAGAGAAGATGCGAGAAGCTCGACTAAGATGGTTTGGACACGTACAAAGGAGACCATTAGAGGCACCTGTTAGGCGTTGTGAGAGTTTAGTCACTAGGCATGTTAAACGGGGGAGGGGTAGACCAATAATGACATGGAATGAGATTATAAGGAAAGACATGATGTACTTAGGCATTAGTGAGATTATGACTAAAGATAGGGCACAATGGCGACAAAGGATCCATATAGCCGACCACACTATAGTGGGATAAAGGCTTGAGTGTTGTTGTTGTACCTCCCTCTAGAGAGATATTCAGTTCTTATTTCACCTTTCAACTGGTATCACAGTCATGTTCATTTTTAAGGGTTAAAATCATAGTGAATAAAGATCTGGTTACTGAATATCTTTCTAAAAGATCTCATATCACAATATGTTTCATATTAAGAAAGACTCTCATGTGCAACTTTGATAAGTTTGCACTATGAAAGTCTAGAATTAAATTATATATGAATTCTATTAATGAAGTAAATTTTGATGTTGTTTTGGCAGGTCTATTCTAATGAATCTAGATTCTTACACTGAGAGATTATAAAGCCCCAAAAGGAGTGGTTAGATGAAGACAGAAAGGAAAGGTCTTATGATGCAATGCCATGAACATCTTGGTAGCAATTCTATCTGATGAATTATACCAAAATGTGGTGAACTGCTCCTCTATCAATGAGATCTGGGAAGCATGGTTAAGTATGACAGAAGGGAGCAAAGATGTCAAGAAAGATAAGAAGTCAGATCTAATAACATAAAATGAAAACTTCAAAATGAAATAGGGAGAATCAATGGTGGACTGGTACAAAAAATTTAATCTCATAATAAATTGTCCAAAGACCTATGGAAGAGAAATCCATATATAAGAGTAGAATGACAAGCTGGGCTTTTTAAGAGTAGAATGACAAGCTGCTCAAAAGCCCGACAAAAGAATATGACTCTTATACATGGGCCATAAGAGAGAACATGAAAATTATGGAGATCATCACTGATGATCTCTAATGGAAGACTGATGACTGATGTCATTGGAGTTGGCAATTGTATGAAGGAAGAAGAAACTACCTCAACCCCAAGGCATCAGCTGAGAAGACAGTGTGGCCTTTCATCCACGGAACCAAAAAAACTCTCTTCATTCTCAGATTAGGAGATTGGTCTGTTGGGAAAAGACTAAATAACCTGAGCAAGAATAATAAGTTCTCCTCCAGGAGCAGAGAAAAGTCCCTCCAAATGAAACAAGTGTGAAAAAGATAATAATGATAATGAAATAATTTGTTGCTATTACAGGAAAAGGGGAAACATAACCACAAAATGTCCTACAAAGCTGAATGAGCAGGAGGGCAAAGAAAAGAAGAATGAAAGAAAAAAGCTTAGCATGAGGGAGAAATGATTTCTTGCTAAAGTGTGGAGAGAGACAGAGTCTGAAGAAGTCTCTAGTAGCAGTGAAGATGTAGAAGAGGTCAGGTACTTGATGGCTCTTGAAAAGGGAGAATGTTCAGAACTAAATGAGGAAACTTGATTTTAATTCTACTGAATTTCCCTGACCTAACTACAAAGAAGTCTTTGTGAGCTTGTGTAATGATAAATTTATTTGAGAGAAGAATCGAAGCTCTTTTCAAAGTGAATTAAACATTATCTTAAGCTAATACTGAGCTAGCTTTATCAAGCTCCCCCTATAGTTAGGGACAATAACGTGTGAGAAAATGAAAATACATCTCTTGAAGAAACAATAGACTTATTATTGAGCTTAACAAGGCTAAGGAAGTGTTAAATTGCTTGAATAACATGAGCAATCGGCTTAAGAACATCTCTGAAAACCTATCTATTAGTTTTAACTTTTAAGTGATTGAGTCTTGGTGTTAATCCCTCAACTCAATGCAGTCAATGATCTTTCACTGCCAAGAATGATCCAATAGTGTTTGTGAGTGGGTGTGAAAAATGAGGCGAATGTTGATTGTTGTTTTGGAACATCACAGAAGAAAAAAGATAATTCTTGCTCTGTGATGAACTTAAAACAAAAGTCAATTTATCCCCCTCAGTACTCAAATGGAAAATCTTAGAAAATATTGCCCACATCCATACAAAAATAAATAAGTCCTTCCACAAGGACAAAAGGATGACCAACAACAACAACACTCAAGCCTTTATCCCACTATAGTGGGGTAAGCTATATGGATCCTTTGTCGCCATTGTGCCCTATCTTTAGTCATAATCTCTCTAATGCCTAAGTACATCACCGATCACAGATTGAAGAAAATCCGGTGTTTATGATTGTGGTCAACAATCGTCAACCGCTTGATAGGCGATCGCAGACCTCACCGATCACAGATTGTTGACCAGTTGATCTCCGATCGACACAAAGGAATCATGCTGGCAACCTGCTACTTGAATGTCGATTGTCGACCACAACATCGATTTACGTTCGTTGATCGGCAACCGATCTTCCAATCAATGATCGTCAATTGCCCGCCGATTTATTTGTCACCGATCTCCTACAGAACATTTCCAGCAGTTTCTGGTTCAACCTCTATTCCAAAAAGGAAGAGGTGGCATAATCGTTTTGATTGCTAGCTAAAAGAATGAATGTCCTTGGAAAAAATTGTACATGAAATCTTGTGCATCTTCCTCAGGGAAAGACAGTTGTTGGATATAAGTGGGTGTTTGTTATCAAAGAAAACACCAAGGGAATTGTTGAGAGATGCAAGGCAAGGCTTGTTGTCATAGGATACACTCAAACTGTTGGGATCGATTATCAGGAGACGTTTGCTCCTGTAGCAAAGATAAACTCCATAAGAGTTCTCAATCATGTGTTGCATGTAAAGTATGGAACCTTAGTCAACTGGATGTGAAGAATGTGTTCCTTCGTGAGGACCTAGAAGAGGAAGTGTATATGTCCATACCTCCTGGACATGCCCCTAAAGGATCTGAAGGGAAGGTTTGTAAGCTAAAAAAAGCTTTATACGGCCTCAAACATTCTCTTAGAGCTTGATTTAGGACAAGGCCATGAGGACCTTCAGATATACTCAGAGTAATGCAGATCATATTTTGTTCATCAAGCACAGGGAAGGAAAATTGACAGCCTTTATAGTTTATGTGGACAGCATTGTTATAATAGGAGATGATCTGGAAGAAGTTCAAACTCTAAATAAAGGCTAGCTAGAGAATTGAAGGTAAAGGACTTAGGGAACCTCAACTATTTTCTAGGCATTGAAGTCGCCAAGTCCAGGCATGGGATTTTTATCTCGCAGAGAAAGTATATTATTGATTTACTTAAGACATTTGGGTGTAGATCTTCCAACACCCCAATTCAAGTAAACTGCAGACTAGGGAGAGATGACGGAGATATAGTTGAGGACATCCCTAGTTTCAGAGATTAGTGGGGAAGTTGATTTACTTGTTTCATGCACACCCAGATATCTTATATGCAGTTGAAGTGATCAGCCAGTGCATACACTCACCAAAGACTCACCATCTTGATGTTGCCCACCGTATTCTCGGATACCTTAATTCCTCTCCTATGAGCGGTATCTTATTCTCAATGAAAGATGAGCTAAATATTGAAGTCTACACAGAAGCAGACTGAGCTGGATCGGTTGATGATTAACGGTCCACCTCAGGATATTGCACTTTGTTTGGTGGTAATTTAGTTACATGGAAAAGCAAAAAAATATGTGGAGGCTAGATCCAGTGCTTAAGCTAAATTCAAAGCCATGGCACGTAGAATACGTGAAGGACTGTGGATTCAAACTATTATGAGAGACCTTGGCCTTGAGAAAAATGAGACAATCAGACTATATTGTGATAACAAGGCGGCCATTAACATTGTTTATAACCCTGTTCAATATGATCACACCAAACACATTGAGGTTGACAGACACTTCATTAAAGAAAACATAATGAGAGGAATTGTATGTACTCCATGCGTTCCATCTGAACAACTGCCAGACATTCTCACGAAAGATTGAGTATGAGTGCTTTTGAAATGATCATTGCCAAGTTGGGCATGGTCAACATTACACAACCAACTTGAGGGGGGGTGTTAGGATTTATTAGTTATTATTTCCTGTATTTCACTATTCTATGTATTTTCTCCTCATTACACCCCACACCTATATATTAGAGTAAGACTCATTGTAATGAGTTAAGAATAGTAATTTAACATTTCAATAGTGTGCAGGAAATTGCTTTGAAATACAAGTGAAAAACAATTTTATGCATTTGGATAGGATGTTAAAACTTAAGTGTACAAGAATATATTGGTATAAGAGCATCACATGTATGGATGGATTAAGCACATGTCGAATAAATTAAGAACATTCTGTCATGCATCAAAACCTAGTTATCTTTCGGTAAACTTCTTAGGAAGCGAAATGGATTAACCGGAGCCAGAAGGAAGTCGAAAAGGCACACAACAAAAACTATGTACAGTTACCAACCCAAATTTAAGCAAATATCACATGTCTATGCAAGAAAAATACTCATGCCAAGTACAAATTAACCATATGAATCTTTTAGGCAGAATGTTACCTGTATTGTAGCCAGGACACCACAGGGACCTCCTTCATGCTGCACCAGACCTATACATGTTTCTGGATCTGAGCTGAATCTATGTACATGAGTTCACAAAGAATCAGAAAAACAGAAATTGATTACATAAGAATAATCTCTCGGCATGTAAGGGAAACAAATCAAGTCCCTTAAACAGCAGCAAAATTTTATTTTGCCTCCAAATAACTTGTTACATACGGTAGCTTTACAACACAATTGAATTACTCTTATCACATTTTATGCATTCCATTGTGGCTTCCATGGTCTTGTGAGCAGGAAAAAGATTGGTGAGGGCCATGAATCTGGCAGTGCGTATATTTTGGATGGAGGATAGAGAAATAGATAGGCATTGATGGCGATAATTTGATGCTATGGCATAGAGAGTTGTTCATGCTAGTTTGAGAACTAAAACTTATACTTCCTAACAAATTATCAGTGATAATGAGAATATTGTTTGTCATGCCTACGACTTTGGAACCAAATATAGCACAAAAGCATTGCATGTTTTGACTTTGTACATACAAGTGTGGACATCTCATATTAGTTCTATCAAAGAATCTCATTACAATATGACATAGGATAAGGTGAGTTCGTGATGAATTATGTCCTAACAAATAAGGTTGTAAATATCGGATGTCGGGGACATGTCGGGTTGAGTTTTTAAATGTCGAAAACACGGATAATTTATGAACCAACCGACGGGCTTCAAATCAATCCTCGGGAGGCCCCAATGAGGAGCGGGCAGCATCCAATGAGGGGTGTTGTCCAATAACATCTCAATCAACCTAGAGTCTCTCTGGACTCAAAATCAAAGGAGGAGGGAGAAGAGATGATTTTCCACTCAAATGGCAAACAGTTCCAGTGGATCCGAGCAGATTTGTCATTCTTAGGAGGCAATTTTGACATTGAGGAGTTTCTTGATTGGCTTGTGGAAGTCAAAAAATATTTTGATCAAATTGAAGCAAGGTTGTAAATATTGGAAGTCAACATGTCAGATTGAATTTTAAAATGTCGAATATCAGGGGTATTTTAAAATATCAGATTTCCAAATCATATAATTATATATACTTATATGCTCTAAAAGTAAAAATTAGCATAGTAAGTAGCGTAGTAGACACACATGACTTATGTATATCCAAAAAATAAAGTCGAGGATTATCCAAAATAAAAGATTAGTAACACATTACAACTACTACTAACAAGTACCATAAACAAATACACAAATAATTTATGCAATATATTTAAGTGTACAATACTTTTATTTAGATAACACTAAATTTTATAGCAAGAAAAAGGATTTAAGAGTTAAATATCCTTGATTAATAATAAGTCTTCTTGTGCTTAATAAAATTGTGTTGAAAGCATAAAACCACTAATTAATAATGTGTAGAATGTTTTAATATTGGTTTAATATAAATTAATAAATGTACGAAGTAAAATGATTATAAAAACTTGATCGTAAGAATAACACCTATGAATGAGAACAAAACAATAAGTTTAATCAATTTAAGCATATAGAATATAATGCATAGAGATGGTTTTAGAATGCACAATGCTAACATAACATAAAATAAAATAGCAGATAATTTTTCATAAGTCGTGCAGGCCGATATATCTTCTTTCTCTCAATTTAGGGCAAGTATCTTCTTTCTTGCGATCAGCGAAGGAGAGGGCCCCATAGAGTTTGATAAAATTTTCACCCGGAAGAAGATACTTGCTCTGAATAAGGCGGGTCCGCATAGAGTTTGAATGGATATGAGCGAGAGTTTTAGTAAAAAGGGAGTCTCGTTAAAGAACCAAATTCTGAATACCCAAGCCCCAAACACCTTTGGATGAGCACATTAGATCCCAGCTAACAAGATAGATACCCCCTGACCAGACGACCACACCAAAGAATGGTACGGATGAATTACTCAATCTTACGAAGCACGTCGACCGGGAGGCATATATTGGCACAATAAAAAACATGAATAGAGCACAAGGCAGCTTTGATAAGAACCAGGCGATCAGCGAAGGAGAGGGCACCGAAGCGCCAGGTAGAAATTTGATTTTCAACCTTCTGTATCACAAACTCGAAGGAAGCGGTGTGGAGCTTCTTTCCAGCAAGACGAATGCCGAGATATTTCCAGTCCAAACCCGAGATGGAAACCTCGAGGATCTCCTCAATAGACATACTGGTAGATTTAGGAATAGAGCGACTGAACCGGATATCCAACTTACAAAGGTTAACCGCATGGCCAGACATTTTGCAAAAATCGAAGATCACCTTCTTAACCTCAAAAGCATTGACAAGATCAGCTTTAGTAATAATCAGACTGTAGAAAGTCTTTTATGATGTCTACTAATCCATTATGAAGAATGAAGAAATATTTTCAGGGAATGGAAAATAATTAAAGGGTGCTTATATTAGCACACCTACTTTAGCTCTTCGCACACCCAAAAAAGAACAATAACAAATTTCAACCTAATATTTTTCTCTGTTAAACGTAGACCACTCCTAACCATTATGCACCTAACTCCCGCGACTGCTCTACAAATGCCCAATCCCGCCACTAATTCCAATTATCTCGCCCAGTGGAGTTGTAGTTGCATAGGCCCCACCTCCTCGACCTTTTCACTGCCAGTTTCGGTGATTCCAAGTAGGTGAGTACCTTCTCTTCGCACGCGCCACTGCCGATTTCTGATTTCATCACCAGATTAGTGTGGACGTCGGGGCTCAATTTTTGACACCAAATGGAAGAATAATAGCTTAAGATGGAATCAAAGCCCTCAAAAATGACAGAAATCATGAAGCAGGTCGACCATTGCAAAAATTTCATAAACTCGAGCTCCGTGGCTCTATCAATTGGGTATTTTGATTTCGGGATTCTTCTCACCCTGGACTTGATGTTCTTTGAGATGATATTTAAGTTCCCTCATAAATTCCCGCTACATACTGTAAATAAATCGCAACCCTAAGAGAAAACAGTTTTGGAGAACCTTCAACACCGAGAAGAAAGAGCAGCTATTTGCAGTTTTTGAGAGGAAATCGGTGTTAGTTTTCTTCCGCGGAAAAAAAAATGGCAATGTTAGATGGAGTAAAAACACGAAGCACTTGGTATCTTGCTTTTTGCTCAGCTTTTAAGAAAAGCCCGATGGATGATCCAAAAAGCTAGCTGCTCCCTTGTTTTTTTTCATAACTCTAATACATAGAGTTATATATATTCTTTAATACTTTTAGCACATTCGCCACTGCCAAATTCAAAATCGACAGGATTCTCTACAGCGCCACAGCAAAATTCTGATATAAAACTGCAATAGATGATTACGATTGTAGCGTATGAAATTTATTTTTTTGCTCTAGGGTTGCAAATATCAAATTGGTGATTAAATGGGTTGTGTATATATCAAAAGGCTGTGAAAAGCAAAAAGGGTGTGTTAATATAAACACCCTAATTATAATATGGTACATAACCAAGTAAAAACTTGGTAAATGTTACATAGGAGGGCAAAACTCCAAAAAGAAGTTCTCTAAATTCTACTTTCTCGGACAAACAAAACTTCACCCTCCAACCGTGGAATAATATATCTTAACTGAAGTAACTACACAACATAATTATCTTTCTTTATTTTACCCAAGGCTATAAACATCGAATGTCGACGACAATATCAGATTAAGTTTTAAAATGTCAAATTTCGAAAGCATATACAAGATATTTTAAAATATCAAATTTTCATATTCATACAATATATTTGTATATGTATACATATATATTGTATGAATATATATATATTGTATGAATATATATATAAAGTATGCTTATATGTTCAAGAAGTAAAAATTAGTATAACAACTTGACAAGTAATGAGTCATACATATCTCAAAACAATGTCTAAGAGTATCCAAAACAAACTATTAGTAACAGGTTGCCACTGCTAGTCAGCTACTAACAAGTATTTAAAACAAGTATAAATAGATACATTGTTAAACATATCTAATATTATATAATAATATTAATTAGATAAAATAAGTTTATATTGAGTAACAAAAATTTAAAAGGTAAATATCCTTGATTGATAATAAGTTTTTGCATGCTTAATATAATTATTTTAGAAGTATAAAAATCATTAACTAACAAATTTGTTAAATGTATTAATATTTTATTTAATATGAATAAGAAAGATATAGGGTAAAATAATAACACCTACAAAAGACAACAAGACAATAAATCTAATCACTTTAAGCATATGTAATACATTAAGGTGATTTCGGTATATATATTGTTAATATAACTTAAATAAAAATAGGTGGCGATATTTTTGAAAGTCGTGCCAGTTGATATATTAAAAAAATTGGATATGTCGGCTATGTCTTACGAAACAACATAACTTATTTTTTCAATAAAAAAATATCAATTTTCTCTCAAAGCCAACCTGTCGGAGGATATTTAAATTTTTAAAACACTGATTTTACTGCTCAAATCATTAAAACAATCATTATTGTGTATCATGCATGCTTCAAAAACCCTATCAATGGAAAATATGATTCAATCAAATAAGGAAAAAGAACAAGGAATGATACCACAACGTGGAACAACGACAACAAAATCAAAAAAGCCCAATCTACCCTAGAATAACTAATTCATAACCTCTATATCTTAAGCGGTAGAAATTAAAAATCATGTGATATTATATTTTAATCAAACTTTGTGCTAAGCAATCAAATCATGTGATTGTTTACAAACTTTAATTATCAATATATCAATATAACATGGAGCAACAACCAAAATAGTACAGCATTTTCAATAAGAATTCTAGGAGAAATAAACCAATGAGTAACGAAATTATAAACAAAGACTAATGTTCTCTTAAAATTAAATAGCATTTAGAAGTTGTTCTTCATTTTTTAAAATACGAAAGAACATTTCCATTTTTTAGCAAAGAACCATAAACCTTCTACATTTCATTCTAAACCATCAAATAATTTAAATGATATTCGGTCTATAATCTTCTAAATCAATATAATAAGAAACGATAAAAAATACTTCAGCATTTACAATAGGAATGTAGGAGTAACAGACCAACCAGCAACAAAAGATAAACAAAGAATAAAGTTCTCCCAAATATATATAATCATTAGAACACAATCATTTACTTTTCTTTAGAAAATAACACTTCGTTTCCCCCTCTTCCTTTTTTAAAATGGCTTGGAATCACAGATTAGAAACAAAATTGATCTGAAGAATATCCTTTAGATTAAGTTTATATCTAGTCATTGACCAGTTAGAAAATACACAGGATTTGAGGATTTTTAGAACTATTGAAATAGGAAAAAACTGTTGGATGAACATGTTTGTCAGATAACTCTCTTCTTAAAACTAGAAAGATAACAACAACAACAACAACAACACTCAAGCCTTTATCCCACCTTAGTGGGGTCGGCTATATGGATCTTTTGTCGCCATTGCGCCCTATCTTGAATCATAGTCTCACTAATGCCTAAGTACATCATGTCTTTCCTTATAGTTTCATTCCAAGTCTTTTTGGTCTGGCCCTCCCCCGTTTAGCATGTCTAGTGACTAAACTCTCACAATGCCTAACAGGTGCCTCTAATGATCTCCTATGTACATGTCTGAACCATCTTAAACGAGCTTCTCGCATCTTCTCTACAATTGGCGCAACTCCAATCTTATCCCTCATACGTTCATTCCTAATTTTATCCAGTCACGTGTGACCACACATCCACCTAAGCACTCTCATCTCCACAACTCCTATTTTTTGCTCATGTACACCATTCACTGCCCAACACTCAGAACCGTAGAGCATTGTTGGCTTAATTGCAGTACGGTAAAACTTGCCTTTAAGTTTTAATGGTACTTTACAATCACATAAGATACTAGGCGCGCCTCTCCACTTCAACCAACCTGCTTGGATTCTACGTATCACATCTTTATCTACACCTCCATCTTTTTCAATTATCGATCCCAGATATTTAAAGCACTCACTGCGGGAAATATCTTGGTCACCCAATTTAATGACGGAGTCATCCGAACTTCTTGCACTACTAAATTTAAGCTCTATATACTACGTCTTTGTCTTGCTCAACCTAAAACCCTTCTTTTCTAAAGTGTCTCGCCAAGATTCAAGTTTCACGTTTACACCCTCGCACATCTCATCGACCAAAACAATATCATATGCAAATAATAAACACCAAGGTATTGCTTGTTGGATATGTCCGGTGAGCTCATCTAACATAAGGGTAAAGAGATAAGGGCTTAAAGCTGACCCTTGCTGTAAGCCAATAGCGACAGGGAATTCCTGTGTTAATCCTACAGATGTCATCACCCTGGTCACTGAATTTGTATACATATCTTTGATTACGTCAATGCATGATACATTTGCACCTTTCTTTTCTAAGACTCTCCACAAGACCTCTTTTGGAACCCTATCATAAGCCTTCTCCAGATCGATAAACAGCATATGCAAATCTTTTTGTCTTTCCCGATAGTTGTCAATGAGTCTCTTCAAGAGATGTATAGCTTCCATGGTTGACCTCACTGCATGAATCCAAATTGATTTTCTGAAATGCTAATCTCTCATCTTAATCTTCTCTCGATTACTCGTTCTCATAGTTTCATAGTATGGCTCATTAATTTAATTCTCTTGTAATTGACATATTTTTGTATATCTCCTTTGTTCTTATACAAAGATATCGAAATACTTTCTCTCCATTGGTTTGGAATCATATTTGTCTTCAGTATCTTATTGAAGAAACTTGCAAGTCATAAAATTTCTTCCCTCTCTAAGCATTTCCATACTCCAATGGGTATATCATCTGGCTCAACCGCCTTTCCATTTTTCGTCTTCTTCAGAGCGTCATTTATCTCTGATGCTTGAATTTTACGATAAGAAGTTATGTTTCTATAGCCCTCCGATTTAAAACTAGAAAAATAAGTATAAATAATTTACCCCTCTACATTAAGTCAAAAAGGTTTCAAAACAATGTGTTGGGAATAATATTTAATAGGAATCTTAACTTTAAAGTGTTCACCCTCCTTATTTAGATTATTAGCCCATAAAAGAGTTCACCCTCCTAATTTAGATTCTTAGTTTCATTAAATGAGGTATTCAGTAAGCTAAAGAAGGATAAAAAAACAAAAAAGGACTTTTATCAAATAACTTTCCAATGTCAGCAGCTCTAACTCAAGATCCAAATAAGGGTGCAAACGAGTCGAGCTCGAGCCGAGCTCGGAAAAATTTTCAAGCTCAAACTCAAGCTCATGCTTGTTATTTTGAGCTCGAGCTTGATCAAGCTCAACACTTGTATATGGAGCTCGAGCTTGACTCATAAGCTCGCAAGCTGGAGTCGAGCCCAAGCTGCTCACGAGCTTTTTTGTTCATGAGTTGTATTATACATATAATTATTAAAAACTACTATAAAACTGACGAGTCGGGTCGCGAGCTCATGAACAAAAATACATGAGCTCAAGCTCGGTTGGCAACCACGCTCAAGCTCGTCGAGCTCGACGGACTCGAGCTTGAGTCGAGTTTTTTTAGCCTGTTCGTCGAGCTCACGAGTCTGCTCAACTCAATTTGCACCCTTAAATCAAAATAGATGCACAAACGTGAAAATCTTCTCCAATTGGCACATGGGAACTGAAGGCAACAAATATATAATTGATAATCATCCAAGGAAGATTGATCCGAACTGAGATGAAAGGTACGGCTAAAATATGCATTCAGAAAAAATATTAACAGTTTGGTAGTAGTATTGGATAATATTGCTTTATTAAGTGGTCATTTGTTTTCTTTGGATATACGAAGGTGCCTGAAGAGCATAGGTAGCCATGGAAAATGATACGGATATGTATTCTCTCTCGTGCGACCTGCCTCGTGATGAGAGAAGATCCAGAGCCGTCTCTGCAAGTGAATCTTGTGTTGTGTTTTTAATTAGTCGTTGACTTTTATGTATTTTGCATTACAGTGTCATTTCGGTAATTTTAATTATAAGAGTAGTCCCCCCCACCCCCGGTATAAAGGAGTGTAGGTGAGTCTAGAGGATTTCATCTTTGAGCCTTGTGTGTTGTAAGCTCTCATTTTGGAGTTCTTAGAGGGAACCAACCTCCAAGATCAATAGCATGAGCTTGCCTCGCAATTGTATCCCTACGCTTTGTATAATCATCCATTTCCCCTACGTACCAATTGATAAGACTTATCGTGCAACCCATCACAGCCTTTGGTCATCGATCCAACTTTAGCAATTTAGGTGATCAAGAATCGACGAACCTCGGGTTATTGTACTCCATCGAAAGTGCATGTTAGCAGTCTCTCGACAACGCACGCTCGATCACTAACCCTCAAAAAACCCTAACACGACCACTCCATCTGCTTCCCATGCGTCGACAGTTACCTGGAAATAGTTTGCTGCCCTAGACCTCATCGCGGCGACTTCGCACGGCTCGACCACTGCAGAACCCACACGAATCCTCTGATCGACGCACTACATAATAGGAGCAGAAGTTCAATTGCGTCGTCTTAACCATCAACGTCCAATCTTGCTCCTCCTGACTCCCCCTCAGTTCATTCAAGCACAATCAATTGCAGGCCATGCATTACTACCGCTCAACGAAACCTTTGACTTATGCAACTAATTCTCCCGACCCCTCCAAACATCAAACCTTTAGTTGATCGCCTCCCTCTCCGGTTGCATGGATCACGTCGAGAATACCTTGTCTGACCTTTCGATCGTCGAGCGAGAGATACGCACACTCCACATTGGTCGACTGACCCCACCACCGCCAACACCCGTGACTCCAAATCACCTAGGATGTAATGTTCCTTCAACTGAAGCTCAAACCTCACTTTCAATGCCTCAACATTCCAGTGTTTGATGAGAGTGATCCTCTAGGATGGATTGTTCGGTCTAAGTAATATTTTGAGCTACAAAAAAGCCAGAGATTTAGATGGTTCTTATCCACCATCTAAATGGAGAGCATTACTCTGCATTTGGCTATGCTAGACTTATCAAAACAATAATTCCCTAGCATGGACGTTACACAAAGAGGAGCTTATACGTTGATATGATAGTAATCAAGCAAGTAACATCGACTTGGGGCAATTCGCCAAGCGGAGTCAGTGACCTCCTACATCGATGATTTTATTGAGATCGGCACGCATATTCCAGGGCTCCCGGTGAAGCACTACTTGGGCTACAACCTCAATGGGTTACAACCCCACATCTGATGCACGTCTTCACGTACTCAATTTAGACACTCTTCCTCAAGCAATGGAGCTAGCATGTTTTCTTGAAGAGGAAATGCCCTCTCAGGCACTTGTATTGTCGGTACCCACTCTTCCACCACCCACATCCATGCCCCCACCAAAACTAATTACGCAACATCAACGCCAATCACACCAAGAGTACCTAGACCTTCGTGTTCATAGCATGTGTTCCCACTACAAGCAGTCAATTCCCCTGCATGTGCTGAAAATGAAGACACCTTGTTGACATTGTAGAACTTGAGCTGATAGCCTCACCTAAAGTCGACCTTGAGAGCAAGTCATTTTTGAAGGGGAGTATACAAATGCACACCTTCGTCAAATATGTATAATCTCTCGTACGACCCGCTTCATGATGAGAAAAGATTCAAAGTTGTTTCTACATGGGTAACTCATTGTATTTTAAATTTTCTTTTATGTATTTTGCCTTGCAATGGAATTTTGTAAATTTTGGTTATAAGGGTAGTTCTCCTCCTATATAAGAGAGTGCATGTGAGAATAGGATTTCATCTTTGATTCTTGTGTGTTGTAAGCTCTCATTTGGGAAATGAGTTCTTAGAGGAAACCAACCGTCGAGAACGAAGGTGGAGCTTGTGCAATTGGTCATTTCCCTTCATTTTCTCCTTTGCACATCCAACACCACTAGTCTATGTTGCGCTGCTCCTGGTATAACTTTCCAATCCTTACAAAAAATTTTATCCATTTTGCGAGTCATAAAATAGTCAATTTGTGACTTATTTGTCCGTTTTTGAACGTAATTAAGTGTTACTCCCTCTTCATGTAGAACGTATTTGTCACAATTAGCTCATGTGCTATGGCAAAGTCTAGAATGATTCTTCATTCTTCATTTCTTTCTTCATACTCAAATCCTCCATGAACATCTGTATAATCCGTATTTTGAATCTTCTAATTATTCTTTTCTCAGTCATTTTGAATCTTCTAAAAATAATTCCCTAAGCAGAGAATAAAAAATCTTATAAAATATAATCAAGAGAATTTTAAATGCAGACTAGTTTGGAAGGTACAGACCACTTAGATGTATGTTTAAACGTTCTTATTATTTGTTTTATTTTAACCATTGTCCAATAGTGAAGTTAACTTCCAACAAAACATAAACAGCAATTGTCCATACCCACTTTATTCCACCAATCTCTTCTAACACAGTATAGCATGCCTTTCTAATATTACGCTTTTTTAGATTCATGCATTTTATATTTGTCGATGTTTCCTAGCAAAAGTATAATGCTATTAAATTTGTAGATTACAATTCAAAAACATGATTTAGAAAACATTAGCATGCATAATTGCATTTAAAAATTGCAAAGGATTGGTATGACAAGCATCCCAACCATAATGCATCAGGCTGGATAATTGTCACGATGCGAAAACAGTAGGACAACACCATCAGCTGCACAAACTTTAGTTGTTCTTCACCGTGCTTGATTAAAGTTATGAATTTCAAGCCAGTGTGATATAAACTATCAATCACGATGTCATTTCTCTCCGGCAAAGCAATATCATGAAAAAGATGAAAATGAGATAATAGAAGCAATGGACTGATCACATGGCCTACGAACTCACGTTTGTTGCACAGCATTTTATATGTTTATCACACAATGAACTCAACAAAACTTCAAGGCTAATCAGGCCATGAAAATGTTGATGACTACAAAGTAATGAAAGAATAAGGAACCCCAATTCAATTTTCACGTAAACTGAGTTAGTAGATAAGTGAAACAAAATACTGCTAAAAGAATAATTTTAAAAAATGGCATATTCAGCTCACCTAATTCCTTGATTACACCACTGCAAGAGTATATTCTTCGAGACCCCATTCCCAAAAATCATGGAGAAAAGCTGATCGGTCTCCGCAAGAGAAAGTTCCACTCCGATATCCAATTCCATGCGCCCGACTCCCACCACCCTTTCGTCCAGTGGTTCAGAAGCCATCTCCGCCATCGAGGAAGACGAACCAACAGAGGTCACGACACTATTCAACGCGACCTCTTCAGTCGCGCTCACCAGAAGCGCCGGGGTAACAGTCTTAGTTTCCACCGCCTTCATCCTTTTCTCGGCAGCCGAAGCGAGAAGCTCCCTCTGTAATCGCCGATTTCTGGCATCCTCGGACTCTTCCGCACTTTCACGCGGCTTGCTCCTCTTTGCCTCCGGAGGAGACCCCTGGAGGCTCATGCGCAGAGCCATCTGCAACTCCTCGTCATCTCGGTCCGCCATGCTGACCAACCGAATATCCTAGGATCTCCCGATCGGCCACTGACCTCTTGCCGATAGGAATATAGAATTTCCAATTAAAAAATTATAGATATACTCGATTTGAAAGCGAAAACTAGAGATCAGAACTGGTAACGGAATTAACTTCACATTTACAAAAAGGAATTCAACCAGAGACGAAATGTTGAAACCCTAGTAAAGGGGCTCGGCAAAGGGGATGACCGTACGACGGGAGTACAGTGAGTTGGACGGGGTTGTTTAAAAGCACAAAAACATGAGTTTTTAAAAGGAATTATTATTCGCAGATCATAAATAGATCAATTTTTTCTAGCTTACAAATTGTTATCCGCAGTCTAATTTTAGACTTAAACATTCGATATCATTGTTCTCTTGAGCAGGACCCAACAACTAAGGAATATCTCAGACGACCTTCTGAGCACACTTCAATATGTGCACTAATCGTGATTGATAAAATTAAATGCGCGGATAGAGACCGAGTTGAGAAAGAAAGATGATTTCTTCACCGTTCATACGATTTCCGTTTGTTTGGGAAGATTTAGGCTTCGTTTGGGGGGACTTATTTTCACCGGTCAAGCGGTCACGACCGCATGAACCGGACCTTATAATTAAGATCCGGTTCATGCGGTCGTGACCGCTTGACCGGTGAAAATAAGTCCCCCCAAACGAAGCCTTAGATAGCTAGGGTTTGTTTGGGAAGAATTAGATAGCTTAGGGTTACTCTCTCCCAAACAAACCGAAATCGCATGAACGGTGAAGAAATCGTCATTCTTCCTCAACTCATTCTCCATCCGCACATTTATTTTATGAAGCACGATCCGTGCACACATTGAAGTGCTCAGAAGGTCGTCAGAGATGTTCCTTCGCTGTCGGGTCCTGCTCAAGAGAATAAAGATATCGAATGCTCAAGTCTAAAATTGATTCTCGATATTTTGATTTTCTCAGGCTTCTTCGGTATGGAGTGTTGTAAGCTTAAAGCATTATTAACAACAATCCATGGATTAGTCAAGAAACATTTAAAGACCTCTCTAACGGCTAAAAGAAATGCAGATAAAAAAATTTTGGTACATAGAAATAATAATCTCTATCGGAGGTCTAGTAGGTTACGGCTCCGTTTGGCCGGCCGGAACTTACATTGACGATGAAGCGTGGGGGTGCGGTGTTATTCCGGCGAGACTCGCCGGCGATCTCCTCCGAGAGCGGTGACAGGAGACCTGGAGCAACGGAGGAAACGCGGGGGAACGAAGCAGCAGCAGAACTATGAAATTGAATAGGTGTGCGCTTAAAGAAGGATTGGCTAGGGGTTGTGTTTTTTTGAGAGAATATTGGTGTGTTAATAGCCTATATTGGTGTGCGTACAACATTGCTGTTAAAAAGTCCGTTCTGATTACTATAATATTATTTGATTATTCGTAACTATTTGATAGCCGCAAATCATTAATTTCAAAAATGAATATTCTCAAAAAAAATGGTGTTATTGGTATCTCATATATAGATATTCATACTCATTAATTACAACTATTTTATTAATTTATATGTCCTGAATCTTAATATTTGCACCCCACCTCCCTTTTACGCCAAGTGCCCCAAACTTTCTTCCAACCTGCGGCGGAGTCCATTCCCACGCTCCCTGAAGTCCGCCGCCTCGCGTCGGCCCTTGGGTTTATAATCGCATTCCATTTTTGGATACATTCATACTTTATTCATTGCACGCGAACATTTCGACGAACTGCTCCATAGACCATAAAGAGTTACCGTTGTCGCTCTGTCGCGTTGTCTGATCGGGATCTATGACGGCCATCATCCCCAAAACTTACGGATTAGAACCTACCTGCTCGTTAATATTCAGCCGACTCGAGGAATTAATGTGATCCAGATCCCCATTGTTGCTGAGAGGTTCTTTGGCTCTTCAGCAATTCTTAATAACTAGCAGAAGGCTGCAAAAGACATCAAGGATGATGTCCAATTTTAAGTGACCTCTGGATTTCAAGCCAAAATTTCTCAGCCAATCAAATTTAGAAGAATAAGTACTTAATGTTAACAATTAAGGGTTTGTTTGGTTCGGCGTTTTGCTCAGGCGGCGGGAGGAGAAGGCAGACGGCTGTTGGAACCGGAGGGGGAGGCCGCGTTTGGAATCTCTCTGTTTTCCTCTAGTTCCCATGGCTCGGAGGGTGCAAACGGAGCAAACGCTGCCGCCGGCCATTTGGTAACCCGCCGTGCGGCAGCGTTTGCCCCAAACGGAGCGCTCCAAACGCTCCGCCAAACGAAGCCTAAGAGGCAAATGTGGTGAACTTTGTGGGGCCACAGAAACAAGTCCATGCCAATAGAACAATAAGCAGCATTTTTGGTGTACTATTGTAACACATGGATATTGTACTATCATAGTTGTTGATTTTTTTTATTAAAATTTTAATTTGAAGCTACAGATGATGACTTAATTTTGAAGGAAGAAATATAATTTTTGGGGAACTAGTTTTTTTTAAATGACACAATATATTTTCAGAATGATGTATTCAGTGTTCTTTCAAATGTTTATTCAATGCTCATTTAAAATTTCATGTATTGGTGTACAAATATCTTGTCGGGGTATGAATATAATTCTAGGATGTACAAATATTCACGGGTTATAAATAGTCATTTGTGATGTACAAATAACATCACCCAAAAAAATGACTTCTTCTTCTTCTTCTTATATGTATGCATAGATGAAGAAGCATTTATAGAAGAAGAGCTTATATAAAGACAATATATACGAATAAGCATATACCAGCAAGCTTCTTCTTCTTCGTATATTGACTTCTTCTTCTCTAAAAAGGAGAAGAATGCTTATTCTTCTTCTCTTATATAGGCTATATATAAAAGAAGAAGTAGGAGGAGAAGCTTTTCTATGTAGACTATATTGGATTCTTCAAAAATATGCATCTTCTTCTATAGTATATATGGGACTTGTTTAATAGTCTTCTGCTTCTTCTGCTTCTTCTTCTTCTATTTAGGCATCTTCTTCTTCTATTTAGGCATCTTCTTCTTCTATTTAGGCATCTTTTTCTTCTATATTGGCTCCAAAATTTATATGAAGCAAATTCTTCTTCTATATAACTTATCTAGGCCTCTTATTCTAAATATTCTTGACTATATTTATGAAGAATCGTATAAGAAGCTGCATAAGCTTGTGTATAGAACTATAAAAAAGAAGAAAAGTAGAAGAACATGCTTCTTCTTTTATATCTAGACAATATAATCTACATATAGAAGAAGAAGAAGAAAAAGATTAGAAGGAGAAGGAGAAGGAGAAGAAGAAGAATATATAGCCACCACTTTTCTTCGCTTTTAGTGTTCCTCTTCACCGTTCTTTCTCTGAATTCTCCTCTGTAAGCCTCCACTGACACCATCTTCTCTGGGTAATCCCTTGTCGGCGGATAATCGCTTATCTCCAAAGAAGGCAAGTCTGTGCTTGGATTCTTCTCTCCGGGTAACTCCCTAAACTTCTACATCGGCATCTGGTACAATAATATCCCAAAACAAACAGTGATTTGGGTGGCAAATAGAGCAAAACATGTGTGCAACACCTCCTTTGCCGAGCTCAAATTATCTAGAAACGCCCATCTTGTTCTACTCGACAACTTCCAAAACATCATTTGGTCATCCAATTTAACCCAGCGCACCTCGAATGGCACAGAACCAGTTCTTCTCGACAATGGAAATCTCGTTCTGCAAGACATAGCGAACAAACGATAGTATAATCTGACAGAGCTTTGATCACCCAACGGGCACTTATGTCCTCGATAGTATAATCTGGCAGTGCGCCGTCGTTTGCGCGTTTGCGCGTTCTTTCGGCCAAGTCGACCAAATTTTGGAGTGTACCGGAATTGAAAGATTTTACGTTAGAAAATTAAATTATTTAATTTTAGAGAGGCTCGTCGAAGTTTAGTTGTGATCCGAGCGTTATTAGAGCCCCGGTGATTTTTCCAATGATTTGTTTAATTATTGTCGCCGTAAACTTCAAAAATTTATACCTTAAGTTTGGCTCGTCGGATTTTGTTTTCGACTTCTCCGTTGGATTCGTTGCGTCGACGTTTGTCTTCGGTGCGATTTTCGTTGGAATCGACGACCGTTGGTTCGACCATTCTTTTCTTATTATTATTATTATTATTATTATTATTATTGTACAATAGGCTGTCAGTCATTATCAACCCATTATATGTTTATATTATTATTAATATACTTATTGTCATTCATTATCTCTCTCTATATATATATATTTATATTATTACTATTCCTCTTCTCGATCTTCTTCCTAAATTTCCGAACCGAGTCAAGAGGTTTCGAGAGAGAGAAAGAGGGAGAAAGTGAGCTTCCGTGGAGCTTCCGAACGCCGCCACAGGAGCTCCGGTGCACGAAATCTTTGTTGGAGCATAGATTTGGAAAGCTCTCGCCGTGCTCTTCGTGTGCGTGATAAGTTTTGTCCGTTTCGTAGATTTTTGGCTCTAGGGTTAGCGACCATAATTTCATATTTTGTCCAAATCTTCGTAGATTTTTCGTGCTTAGACTGTGTTTGAGCCGATCCTTCACGTGGAGGGCTTCAGAGGCCGTATTTTGGTGATTCGAGTTAAGGCAATTAGTGGTTTGCTCTTTTCCCCTTTGGCTTATGTTTTTCTCCAGAACTCTTTTAACCCTCTTTATATTTTTGATAATTAGTGATGTTGAATGGTTTGTTTTACCTTAGTTATTGTTAATTGAGGTTGTTCTGGTAGTCCAGACTTGGGCCTTGAGTGGAGAAGGTTAGGTTTGTTTAGAAATGAAAAAGAAAAAATCTGTGTGCTAAGTCAAAATTGACGGGACCTCCCGTCGATCGACGGGACCTCCCGTCGATCGGCGAGACTATCCCGTCGATTTTTGGCCTTAGCTGGGGAGGTCTTTTTATTCCTCAAAGTCAAAATCGACGGTTCTTCCAGTCAATCGATGGGACCGTCTGCCGATCGACGGGACAGCCAATCGATTTTCTCCTTTCCTGGTTTTGTTTCCCTTCCCCTTAAATGCTTGATTCTTCCCTTTTTATGCAAGTGCAGTTTTGTCTGTGGTCTTTCTTGTGGTTCTGATAGATTCTTTCAGAAAAGTCATTTTTGGTATATTCCCAGAAATCATGTTTCTTCTACTGTATTTTGATTTCTGTTTATACTATAGGCTGGTTTCAAAAGAATTCTCTCTGCGTGTTTCCAGAATTTATTAGTCATTTTGTCCAGAATTTATTAGTCTTTCTGTCCAGAATTTTTGTCCAGAACTCCCAGGTTTTCTGTGTAATCTGTCTTTGACTTCTGAGTATTTAAACCCTTCCATACTCAGTCTTCTATGTAAATTTGTGTTAATTTTCTCATGATGAGTAATGATTCTTCCTCATTGTCTTTAGTATTCTGGCTGAATGTAAAGGTTCTCTTAGTGGTGTTGGGCTGCAAATAACAGTCATTCTCCTTAAAGAAACTTTTTCCTGAAATCTAATTAGGTTAGGCTCTCCTGTTAGTTGTGTTCACCAAGTAGTAGTAGTCCTCTGAAGCATGTTTTGCTGTGAGATTGAAAGTCCTTCCTTTCAGTCCTCTCCTTCTTTCTTGTATGTCTAACCTGTTGATTTTAGGTTAGGGGCAGTTGTTTTCTTATGGGTCTTGATTGGTTCTCTGGGTCTTGATTCTGACTGTCATCCCCCTTGGAATCTGGTTAGCTTCTATGTCCTGTTTAGTTATGCTACCAGATAGTTTGATAAGACTTCCTTATGTTTAGAAAAGTTTACTCTTCCTAAGAATGTGTAATTATTTCTTCTTCTGAAGCTTTTCTTGTGTGTTTGGAGTTGAGTTTGAGCTTTGGTAATATGTTTTGGTGGTTAGAAGAAATTTTGTGAAATCTGAGTCAAAATCGGCATCCAGTCCCGTCAATCGACATTCAGTCCCGTCGATCAACGGGAGGGAGAGGGGAAAGCAATTTTGTGATCTTCTAAGTAAGAATCGACGGGATCTCCCGTCGATTGGGCTCCCGTCCCGTCGATCGGGCCCTCTTCCAGCTGATTTTTCTTTGAAGCTTCCAGTCGACTTTTGTTTTGCCTTTCCAGTCGATTTTATAAAGGCTTTCCCGTCGATTTTTGGGTAGTCTTTCCCGTCGACTTTTGCCTTAACTTTCCCGTCGATTAGGAGTTATGCCTTTCCCGTCGGCTTTGATAAAAGCCTTTCCCGTCGACTTTTAAAGTCTTCCCGTCGATTTTATAGCTTAGCTTTCCCGTCGACTGTTAGTATAAGCTTCCCGTCGATTATGAGTTAAGCTTCCCATCGACTTCTATAGGAAGTCCTTCCCGTCGACTTTTCTTAAGTCTTTCCCCGTCGACTTTGTTGCGTATTCTGAATTGCTTCATCAATGTTTTTAAGTCCTTTTGCCGCGTGTTCTCGGGTATCTTAAGTAATGATGTCGAGCGTTTTGAGCTCATTTGTCGAGGCTTTAGATGAAGCTATGATTTATTCATCGAGATGTCCCGTAATTGTTAAATGATCATTTATGGTGTTATTTCATAACTTTCGTTGTATTGTTACGAGAAGTTCGTTGGGAGTCAAGTTTGGACTCACCTAGTGCTTTCTAATGAACTGTTGAGTATTATTCGGGTGTTTGGCCTTTGTGTTAAGCTTATTTTTGTCGTATTCTGACACCAAGCTTTGCATGGTGTCAGCTTGCTGAAATCTTCAACCTTTTTGCAAGTTGAATGTTGATCTAATGATTAATTATTGAATCTTGTGCTTACTGATGCGCTCGTCACGAGTTGTGGTTAAAATAACTTATAATCATATTTTCCTGTCTGACACTCTTTTGTTTGGCCTATTGGATATGAAGAGCAATGTTTGCTCTGTTGGTTATGAGAGCCAGGTATGCTTTGTTGGAGTCTGTTGGTTGTGTGAGCTAAGAGTCACCGCCACAGTGCCTCTGTTGGGCTGTTGGTTTGTGTGGATTGGAGCCACCACCGAAGCACTCCTGTTTGTTTGTTGGGATGTGAGCATTTTGTGGAATGAACCACCGTCACAATATCGTTTATGATTAGTTGATGTCGTGAATTGGTCTTAGGGGTTATTTTGACTGTTTATCTTGAGATCTTTTGATTGGTTTATTAAGCCTAGTAATTAGGTAGTTACTCATTTTTGAGTCTTTCTGGTCGTATAGTGGGAAAGATTCCCTTTGATTCCACTTGACTCTTCTTGTATTATTGTGAATTCTTTCAGTTATTGTACTGACTTTTCCAGCTGTTTGGAAGTACTTCTTTGGTTATTCCAATGTAAGAATTACCTTATGATTCTTCTGTCTTGGCCTGGTTTGTCACCTTTAAAAATGCTAAACCAAGTAAGGTTATAAATTGATATAATTTATAGACTGGAGAGTGGGTGGATATGGTAGGCCCCCACAACAGTGAATTGTAGACTCGAGAGTGGGTGGATATGGTAGCCCCCCACTACAGTAGTTTTGTAGACTGGAGAGTGGGTGAATATGGTAGGCCCCCACCACAGTAGTTTTGTAGACTGGAGAGTGTGTGGATATGGTAGGACCCCACCACAGTGAATTGTAGACTAGAGAGTAGGTGGATATGATAGGCCTCCACCTCAGTGACTTTTATACTGGAGAGTGGATGAGTATAATAGACCTCCACCACAGTTCTTTCTTTTAACTTATCATATAAGCAACTTGGTATGATTTTGGCCACTTCTTGGATACCCTTGTTTCTCGGGTTACTTTTTAATCATGTGTGAACTTTGTTCGTGACTTTACTACTTCTGTGCCTTACTCCTGATTGCACATTACTCCTGTTATTTAATATTGTTCTTATTATTACTGTTACTTGCTCCATTTTGGGCTGAGACATTCTTTTCTTTTGAGTGCCCCAGGTTCAGGTTCAGGTTCAGATCAGTAGCTGCAGCAAGTGGTAGAGCTGTGTTGTCTGGTCCCCGGTAGAGGATCTTCCCTTCCTTCTTGGTGAGGAGCAGTCTTGAATGTTGCATCCTTGTTGTCGCCTTGTGGGCTTTTGTCAGTTATAGGAGCCTATAAGGTTGTTATTTTCAGTGTACTTGCAGGTTGCTACTACTTGTACTACTTTTGAGGTAGATAGATGTTGCTCTCTGGAAAAATGTGTAATTTATTACATTATGTGAAATATTTTGTGTAAAGCATTGCATAGCATAATTCTTTTCTTATTATGTACCACCTATTTTGAAATCGTACTAAGTATTTTCATATATATATATAGTAAATCTAGACGCGTGCTAGCCTTGATGACATGTTTGGTCTTCATGCTTGTGTAGGATAGATGAATCTATATTTTTCGTCGCGTATGTATATTTTCTATTTGTGGACTAAGTATTCCACAGGACCGAGGGACACGATCCCAACTTAAAAGAAGCCAAAGTTATCTTTGATTTAATAATATCTATATTTTGTATAAATGTTCGTAAAAAGTGTTTGCCTGAGCGTCTGCAGTTGTCCCCTGCATGACGTGGCATCATGACACGTATTTTCCCCTTACTCTGATAATACTTAAAAATTTTCAGAAAAATGCGGGCTGTGACAGGAGATACACCACCAATGCCTCTTCAAGGTGGGGCGAGCGGGCGGGAGGCGGAATAGAACAGAGACGCGAGCAATCGGTCACGAGAGTGAAACAGTCGGCGGATTTGGAAGGAAGAGTGTGGTTAGTCAATATGAAAATCCCTAAAAATACCTATTTGCGAGTACGAATAGCCAAATTTTTAGTGGCGGATAACAGCGTCCTTTTTGCAGATAATCATTGCAGTTATATATACTACGATTCATGTCGTAGTTATTAGGGTTGAGAATGAGTAGAAAGAACATTATTCATTTGGAACACCTCGTTCGATTTTTAATGAGCGATGTTAAACGCATGCCAGTTTTGGCTATATGCAGGCCACATTTTTTTAAAAAGAGCGATGTTAAATGCAGACCGATTTTAGCTATATGCAGGCTATAGTTAAAAAAAAGGATATTTTTTTCCTTTTAAATCTTCAGGAATAATGATTCGTAGTTCAATATTTCATGTATTATATGTTTTTTCTTCCATGCAAATGTGTCCCCAAGGAGTTTACTCGTTTTTCCGAGTCCGATGTGTTTTTAAATTACAACTGGCCTAAAGCTATTCATGGGTATTTGCTACGGCGATGGCGGCGGCGGCGATGACGTCGATCACGACGTCGTCGGCGAAGGCGGCGATGGCGGCGACGGCGACGATGGCGGCGATGGCGGCGATGGTTATACTTCGGGTAGTTACGTCGCTAATGGGGGTTCTTTGCAGTTAGCGCCTTTAGGGATATTCCATCAATAGCTCTCCCAGATTTACTGACGAAACAGTGACATTTAACGTAACCTCGCACGCATTATATTTACTTATTTTATGAATGCTATTTTGCTTGGTGATTTATTTAGGAAAATATTAATTCACATGGTGATTTATTGAAAAATTCACTTGGTTCTATTTGGTCGAAAGCCTTTTCATTTAGGATCTAACATCCATAATTTCGATCTCTAAGATTATTGCGCATGCTACGGGATACCTAAATCTGCGATGTCTGAGACGGGCTCATTACGCAACTTAGGCTCCGTTTGGCGCGGTATTTTTGCCCGATGAGTTTGGACAAAAATACTATTGTCATACAGTGTATGTTTGGTATGATAACGGTTATGACCGCCACCAAAAAACGAAAATTATTTTCGAACATAAAAGTCATTGAAGTTTCTTAGGTGAGATCGGACGTTCATGAATGATGGATCATAACCACCGCGTTCACGACTGCCACGGTCGTGCTAAACTGGTAATCAAGAATTAAGCATCATTTTTATAGGGTGATGTTATACACAAACCAAATATGGCTATATACAAACCAAATTATTTCATTATTTTAGGTGTTTTAAAACATTATCCACAAACCTAATAAAAGCCTAAAATTTAACCTAATTTTTATTCCTTCCTCCAGCCGCTCGACATCTCCCGTGTGCGCGATTTCTTCTCCGCCTTCTCCATCCGGTCTTTGCAGGCGCCGCCCCTCCTCCTTCCCCATTCGGCGACCTCTCTCCATGGCTGACGGTGAAGCCATGGTCGACGGCCCTTGCCTCCTTCCCCATCCGGTCCTTGCCGACGATTCACGAGGAAAACGAAGCCACCGCCGCTTCTCCTCTCCATGGTTTCGATCGCTGGTGCGGGGATCTCGGTCGCAGCTCGGTCGGCGAGCTGCCGGAAAAGCCAGGTATCGCTGCTTAGGATCATATCTGAATTAGCTCAGTTTTTCATCTTCCGCTGGATCACGAACGATCTGCGAGTTCGGCCGGTGTTCTTGATTTCGTTTTATTTTTGTTGAGTCGAACTGAACTGGTTATGGTTTATCTTTATGAATGTTGCATTTCATTTTCATTCGCGTCCGTTTTGTGCTGGATGTGCCTCTTGGCAGATCGATTAGTTTGTTGTTACTTCTTTCTTCTGTTATGTTCTGGCATTACCCTAATACTCAGAAGCAAATTGGTTTGCATTCATTTATGCACCTTTTGATTATCAAGCTCAAGCATCGATTTTCTAACATTAGGATGTGTATATGACCTATAAATTCATAAAAAAAATTTTAGAAGAGATCGACAGAAGCCATATGATGAGTTTGTAATAGTAATAAAAAAATTTATTATTTTTATTTTGTATTGGTTTGTATATAATCATTAAGTTTGTGTATAACAAAATTATATTTGTACTGATTTGTATATAGTGAGGGTTTATATATAGTCAAAAACGATTTGTATATAACATCAGCCTTTTTATATGGAGCATAATCTTGCAAAATAACCCGTTACCAATATATATACACAAGTACTCATATCATAATATATCATAGAAATGTAGCACACATATAATGAATCAATGAAACAAGATGATGATATGTAATGATATAAAATATTATATACAAATGAGTTTCGATACATATTACTAGATAGATTAAAAGGCTATTGTTAAAGGCAAACCAGAATTGGCTATTGGAAAACCAATTTCTATGAGTTATTACCCGCCTTTTGAAAATACGCTTTGTACATGCATTTTTAGGAAAAGTGTTCAGCACGAAAATTGTAGATCCCGTCGCGATCCACAACTTTCGTGTTGAACACTTTTCCTAAAAATGCACGCACAAGGCCCTAAAATTGCTCTGATCGTTGCTATAGTGAATTTTTGAAAATAACAAGAAAATACGTCTTGTACATGCATTTTTAGAAAAAGTGTTCAACACAAAAATTGTAGATCTGATCGAGATCTACAACATAAAAATGCATGCACAAAGCGTATTTTCAAAAGCCGCGTAATAACTCATAGAAATTGGTTTGCCAATAGCCAATTCTGGGTTGCCTTTAACAACTCCCTTTTATAATGCATGTATTGAGAGAAGAATTGGAATATAATTTTCATGAAACTAAAAGATATTAAAATAAATAATCATTTAGTTTATAAAGATTAATAAGTGATAATCCTAGAGTCATCAAACATAATGATATACATGCAATCATATGAAATCAAGTATATTCACACAATAAGACCGATTATTTATTATGATAGCGTTTGTTGGATTGATAACCTATCATGATATGATTGGTGGAATGCATGATTAAACATATGTAGCATAGTACACAATATTGATGTAAGATATAACTAGGTAAATTTGAGATGAAATGACATCACAATGAAATATAACATATAAGCTCAAATATGTATAGTAAAGAAGCTGAGAAAAGGCACACATAATAACTATTTTGACATAGTTATTGTCGAGTATAGGAGTTGCCACTGGTGGTATCTGTACAACCCTCATATTTGCCGAGCTGGGATGCCGAGCCCGTGCAGCTAAGAAGCCTAGTTAAAAAATTCCCCGTAAGGTAAGCTCTGGAGGTGATCTATAGGAGGGAAGCTCTGGATGGCAAGAGGGGGCTTTCAGCCCTCCTCTCCCTTGCGTCAAGGAGGGGAAGGCGGCGGTGGTAGTGGGCGGCGCGGTGGGTTCGGCCGGGCGGACGGTGGTTCGGCTCCGGCGAACCGGGCGGCCAATGTTCTCGGCCGGGGAGGGGGCGGTGCTCATTGGAGCGGTGGAGCTGCTGCTGCTCGCGGAGGTCGGTTCGCCAGCTTCTCGGCGGACCGCAACAGTGCGGAAGGAGGGCGCCTTCGGGACCGGTCGCCGGCGGCGGGACAAGGCTGGCAGCGCGACAATCGCGGTGGGTACAACTCCTCTTGGGCGGACGGGATGGAGCAGGGCCGTGGGCTGCCATTAATTGCTGGAGGCGGGAGTTCGGCGGGGGAGACTTCGGACCCGCGGTGTGATAAATCTGCTGCGGTTGGTGAGTTCGGGGCTGGTGGGGCGCCATCAGGTATGCTCCGAGACCTTGTATGTGATGGGGTTGATGTCGACATGGGAGCTGGAGGTGATCTACAGGAGGGAGAACATGCAATTAACAAGGAAAATGCAGCAGTTTTTTTCTGCTGAAATACGCACTCCAGGTGCTCGACAGAATGCCTCAACCAATTTCGGTGCAGATTTTGGTGCAGTGGATGCAGGGAATGACTTGGGGCAGGCGCATGAGAGCTCCTTCTGCGGGCAAAGCCAACCTGGTGCTGCCCAGGAGCATGGTGGAGCGTTTGTTGATGCCCGCGGCGAAGGTGTTCGGGGAAATGCCTGGCCGAATTCTGGCAGCCCGGAACATGGTGTTCCCTCGTCGGCCTGGGCTCGCCGCGCCAATGCCTCGCTGGCTGATATTGCTGAGTTGGAGAATATTGTGCCGGATGGCACCGCCATTGATTTGCTTGAGGAGGACGTGGTTCGGACTTTGGACTGTGAGAATTTCTAGGACCTTGTGAGAGCAAGCAGGAATAACAACTAGAGATACAAGCCAAAGCAACCAGAAACAATCTTAGGCAAACAAACGATCTTTATTGATAGCAAACTTCAATTACAGGGCAAAACATGCTTGACGAGACATGATTTCGTCAGCACAAAACTCCAAAGAGAAGTACAGAAAAAACTGATAATTGAAGATCGCCCAACCCACGCGACCTCCCCTGCGATCTCTGATAGTTGCTAGACCGCAACTTGATGAATAGTAAATAATGCATATTTTTAGTATAATTTCTAGCCTAATTTTGGGCAATTTTGTACATATTACATACAAATTATTGAATAAATCACTTCTTTTTATATGTTTATAAATATTCATATAAATTTTGTTAAAATAAGTAATTATACTTATATAAAAATAAATTTTGAAATAACTTTGTATTATGTATTTAATATAAATATAAAGAAATATATAAATATATATAATAATTATAGTAGTATATATATATATGGACAGATCTATACAAATTCCACGAGATTCCACGAAATTTCACGGGACGAATTCCACGAGACGTCACGTATTTCACGGGTTTTCACGGGATGTTTCGACGAATTGCAGTAAAAGTTGGGTATTTCTACATACAATATGCAAATTATTAAAATAAATAGCTTGTTTTATCTTATATGTAAATATTATAAGTATAAATAAATATTGATATTTTTAATACATATATATTTATGTATATATGTAATAATAAATACATATATGTTAATATATAATAATAATAAGTGTATATATAAATAAATAAGATATATAATAAAATATATATTATAATAATGATAAGAATGTATATACAATAATAATAATAATAAGTATATATAGTAATATTTAATAAAAATAGTAATATGTATATGTATATAATAATATAGTAGTATAAGCTATTAACATAATAATAATATCGTATAAATATATATGTATGTGTATAAATATATGTATTATATATGTATATGTGTAAATATATAAATAATAATAGTATATAATATATAATAATAACATATATATTTATAATAAAGAATAACATATATATATTAAATCATATAATTAGTTATGTAAATTAAATTAAAAATGAAAATAAAAATATCTGTGCTGATCATAATATATTTAAAATACCCCTTTACTTTACAGATGGAGCCACTTGGCTCGCTGGTTCTGCTCTTGGTTGACCCCGGAACCACCCTGGGATCGAATCCGGGCAAGCTCAATTTTGCTCCGGATTAAATCCGCCCGCCCTGCCCGCGCCGCTGCCCGATCCGCCTGCCCGCGCCCCTCCAGCTCAACCCGCCACCTGCTGCACCCTTCCAGCTCCCTAACCGCACCCCACATGCTTCCAGCTAACCGCACCCCCCTCAACTCAAAACAAATTTTGCTTCTCTCAATGTGCAGCCAGCTGCCCCTTTTTTTTTTTGCTTAATGCACCCCCCCCCCCCAATTCCTCTATAAATAAGGGGGGTAGGCCATTGTATTAAAGGTTCAAAATTTTGAGAGCTTGTTCTTAAGGTTTTGATCCAACTAGTCTTTTGTAATTTTCATAATTTTGTGCACTTTCTCTCTCTTGTTTTGTAATCCTTTTATGATGAAAATAAAATAGCTTGTTTTGTAAAAATTGTTCCCTTTGTTCTTGTGAAAATTGTTCTCTTTTTAGTCTTTTTCTTTTTATTTTTAGTTTTTGTAATTTTGTAATTTTAATTAGTTTTGTCCATTTTAATTTGGGTGTGTGTGTGTATGAGTGCAATTTTCATATTTTTAGCTTAGTTGTAATTTTTAGATGAATATATATTAGTGTGTGTGAGTGTAGGAGTTTAATTAGTTTTTTTTTGTTTTGTTTTGTTTTCTTTTGTTTTTATTTTCTCTTAGCCTTTTTTATAAGTGTGTGTGAGTGTATGAGAGTAACTTTCTTGTTTTTAGTATTGTTGTAATTTTTAGATGATTTCATGTTAGTGTGTGTGTGTGTAGGTGGCTAATTAAATTGTTTTGTTTTGTTTTGTTTTCTTGTTTTTACTTTTTCTTTCTCTCTTTTTGTAAGTGTGTGTGTGTGTATGAGAGTAATTTGTATTTATTTTAGTTTTGTTTTGTTGTTAGTGTGGGTGAGTGTATGAGTATAGCATTTCTTTTCTTTTAACTTAGTTTTCATTAAAGTAGAGTGTGTGTGTGTATGAGTATAAATTTTTGCTTTCTTTTAATTTAGATTTCAATTTCAAGTAGAGTGTGTGTGTGTATGAGTATAAAGTTTGCGCCTTTTTTGTAATCGAATAGTTTCCATTTGCGTCACGCATTTATTTCCCGTCTATCCGTTTGGATAGGACTTGCTCACGCATTTATTTCCCGCCTATCCGTTTGGATAGGACTTGCTCACGCATTTATTTCCCCTCTACCTCTTTGGGTAGGGATCGCATTTCTTCAATTTCTGCAATTTACCGCTTTAATTTTAATTCCGTAGAGTGCGTGCGTTTTCAATTAGTGCGTCTTTTATCTTTTATATATTTGCTTTTTGCTTAATCACGCGCCCCGCTCAATCGCTAATTATCGCCGTAGTTATCATTATAGTTTCATAAAACCCTAAAAATTTCTAAGCAAAACTACTTTTCAAATTAACGTTTTCGTTCTTTTTCTTTTCATCGCTTTTCTTGGTTTTTGCTAAACGCACACCAAGCCCGCGATAGTTATCTTTTTCGTCACTAACTTTTCTATAAAATCATAAAAATCTTCAAACTCTTCTCGATAAGATAATAGCGCGTTCCTAACAAGTAGAAATAATCGATACGACCTTGGAAAAATACGACCTTGATATTTCAAAAGAAATATCCTATACTACTATCGATAAGGTCCACTTGCCTTTATTGATTTTAGTCCGGATAATTACATAAACCCAAAAGCTTTCTCTCTAAAGCACTCTTTAAAACTCTTTTAAAAACACTAAAAAATTGTTGCAACGCCTCTTTGGTTGTTGCAACTAGCTCAAGGTAAAAGAAGTTTTAAAACGCTCTTAAAGAATTGTTGCAACTACTTAAAAAATTGTTGCGACAATATTTTCAAAAAGCTTTCAATTTAAATTTTAAAAAGTAAAGTAGCTTTTTTCTTCTTTTCATTTAGCCTTCAAAGGACGCGGCCGAGGAGGAATCCTCGATATTTCGAAAGAGAAAGAGTCCGTTACTTCTATCCTTCGATAGGATAACGGATAATTCCTCGAAGTAGGATTACTCGCGGGGCTCTTCGAAAACGTCTGCCCAAGGTTGAATCGAAAAGGAAGAAAGAGCTTTCATCTCTTTCGTATCAAAAAAAACGTATCAAGTTTTTGGCGCCGTTGCCGGGGACTTGTGTCGTTATTTTGAAATAGGAAACGCTATTAATTTTATCTTATATTTCATCACTTTTTCTATCTAAAAAAAAACAAAAAAAAAAACAAAAACAAAAATATATCTAAGTAAAGAAAAATCAAAAAAATATATAAACACATATTTTTCAATTTTCTTTTTTTTACATATATTTTGGAATATAACTACTTATATGTTCATATAAAAACCAAAAAACCAAAAACCAAAAACCAAACCAAAATCACAAAAACAAATAAAAACCTTATCTTTTTCTTTCTCTTTATTTTAAATTCCTCCTAAAAGTAAAAGCCCCACAAAAATCAAAAAAAATATATATATATTTTACTTAAGTAAAGAAAAACCAAAAAAAATATATTACTTTCTTTCACTTATTTTTCTTTTTTTTCATCTTGTACAAATCTCTCTAAAACAAAAAAAAACCAAAAAAAAAATCTATAAAAAGAAAAACTCTCTTTTTCAAAAAAAAAAAAAAAAAAAAAAAAAATTTGCGAATAGTGTATGACCCGAGGCGATTCTTCGAATAATCCGACTATACCTTTTGATCCTGAAATCGAGCGCACGTTTCACGAGCGCCTCCGATCTCATAATCAAAATCTACAAATAGATCCCGAAGAATCCGTCGGCGATATACATATAGGAGTAATGGGCGATCCTAATCCACCTGCGGCTCCGCAGCGGACCATGGCCTACTATGCCAGGCCGAATTTGGAGGATACAGGATCGAGCATCACTCGCCCCGCGATAGCAAATAACAATTTCGAAATAAAACCCAGCACGATTCAAATGGTACAGCAGTCGGCTCAATTCGACGGCTTGCCAGATGAGGACCCAAACCTTCATCTATATAACTTTTTAGAAATTTGCGACACGTTTAAAATTAATGGCGTCAGCGATGACGCCATTCGCTTGCGCTTATTTCCCTTTTCCCTGCGGACAAAGGCGAAATCGTGGTTGACTTCTCTTCCGAGAGGGTCCATAACCACGTGGGCCGATTTGACGGAAAATTTTCTAACTAAATATTTTCCTCCGTCAAAAACCGCCAAATTACGCACCGACATCGCATCATTTATACAATTCGATTCTGAGTCTCTCTACGAGACTTGGGAGCGATATAAAGAATGTCTGCGTAAGTGTCCTCATCACGCGCTACCACCTTGGCTACAGGTACAAACGTTCTATAACGGCTTAAATTTCTCGACTCGACAAATGATCGACGCAGCCGCCGGGGGAACGTTAAACAACAAAACCCCGGAGGCCGCTCAAACTTTGTTCGAGGAAATGGCCATGAACGCATACCAGTGGAATGTGCCAAGGGCGCGTCCTTCTAAAGCGGCTGGGATTTTTGAAGTGGATGCCACTACTCACTTAGCCTCGCAGGTAGAGCGGCTAAGTAAGCAAGTGGCGGAGATGACTGCTTCCTCCTCCACTCCCGCGTGGGCTAATAATAATAATAATAATTTTAATAATCTTAATAATAATAATCTTAATAATATTAATAATAATAATAATTTATGCGAGGAATCGGTGGATTACGTGGGTAACCAAGTGCGGGGGCCCTTCAACCCTTATAGTAATAACTATAACCCGGGTTGGAGGAATCACCCGAACTTCTCCTGGAGTAACCCAAATAATGCGCAACGCCCTCCACCTGCGATCCCGCAAGGATTTCCGCATGGATATCCCCAAGGATTTCAGCAGGGTTTTGCGCCTCCTCCTCCAAAACCTTCTCCGCTCGAGGAGCTTTTTGCAAAATACATGGCTTCCAACGACGCAAATATCCGGAATATAACCGGATCGCTAAAAAACTTAGAAATGCAGGTTGGCCAGCTTGCAAAAATGGTCTCCGAGCGGCCACATGGAGCACTACCGGGGAACTCGGAGCAGAACCCGCGTGAAAATGCCCACGCCATTACCCTTCGCAGCGGCAAGGAGGTCGACTCCCCATTGCGGGTTGAGCATCAGGTAACTGTTTCGCCTCCGACCCCTGCACCCTCGTCTTTTATTTTATTAGATACAGAAGAAAAATTAGCGCCGGGCATCTCGAGCCCGCAAATTCCGTACCCCGCAAAACTTAATAAAGAGAAGGAGGACGAACATTATAAAAAGTTTTTACAAATTTTTAAACAAATTCAAATTAACGTCCCCTTCTGCGAGGCACTCTCACAAATGCCGAAATACGCGAAATACCTTAAGGAGCTCCTTTCTAATAAAAAGAAGCTCGAGGGTATTTCGCGTGTTTCCTTAAATGCGGAATGCTCGGCGGTCCTACTTAATAAATTGCCGCCAAAACTAAACGACCCGGGAAGGTTTTCCATCCCGTGCCTTTTTGGCAATTTATTAATAAAGTACGCCCTAGCGGACCTGGGAGCGAGCATCAATTTGATGCCCTTCTCCCTCTTTAAAAAACTTGATTTGGGTGTTCCCACCCCAACGAAAATGAGCATCCAACTCGCGGATCGCTCGATAAAATATCCTATCGGGGTAGTGGAGGACGTTCTGGTCAAGGTTGACAAGTTTATCTTCCCGGTAGACTTCGTCATCCTCGACATCGAGGAGGACGCCGAGGTGCCAATTATCCTCGGTCGCCCTTTCCTCGTGACCTCCCGCGCTTTAATTGACGTGAGTAACGGTCGCCTCCTCCTTCGGGTAGGGGACGACGAAGTTACCCTTCTTATTAATCCCTCGATGCGAAATTCTTTATCGAACGACGATTCTTGCTTTCACTTAGAATCCGCGTTCGAGGATGAGTGTTCTTCGCTTGCAGAATTACTAGCTTTAAATTTAGACGAAACGGATTTGGCGGACCTCGCCCCTTTGGACGAGCTACCGCCAGATTCGCCTTTCGAATCTTTTAATTCTAAAAGTTTAAAAATTTCAACATCTTACGAAGAACCCCCGGTCTTGGAGCTTAAGCCACTCCCCGACCATTTAAAATACGCTTTTCTCGCCGCGGACTTAAAACTCCCGGTTATTATTTCGTCTTCTTTATCTGATTCGGAAACTTCCGAATTAGTTAAAGTTTTGTCCACGCATCGCCATGCAATTGCATGGCAGATTTCCGATATTAGGGGGATAAATCCCTCTTTTTGCACGCACAAAATATTCTTAGAAGATAATTCCCGCAAAACCATCCAGCCTCAGCGACGATTAAACCCAAATATGCGGGAGGTCGTTAAGGCTGAAGTAATAAAATTACTGGATGCGGGGATTATCTACCCTATTTCTGACAGCACGTGGGTTAGTCCCATTCATGTCGTGCCTAAAAAGGGCGGTATAACGGTAGTGGCAAACGAACATAACGAATTAATTCCAACTCGTACTGTTACGGGTTGGAGGGTGTGCATCGATTACCGAAAATTAAATGATGCCACCCGCAAAGACCACTTTCCGTTACCGTTTATCGATCAAATTTTGGAGCGGCTATCGGGCCATCCTTATTATTGTTTTCTCGATGGTCTATCGGGATTTTTACAAATTCCTATCTCCCCCGAAGACCAGGAGAAAACAACCTTTACGTGCCCCTTCGGTACCTTCGCGTACCGAAGGATGTCATTCGACCTCTGCAACGCGCCAGCTACATTTCAACGATGTATGCTAGCGATATTTGGAGAGCTCGTAGAGGATATTATGGAAGTCTTTATGGATGACTTCTCGGTTTTTGGAAGCTCCTTCCAAAACTGCCTCCAAAATTTAGATCGAGTCCTCCAACGATGCGAAGACACGAACCTGGTTTTAAACTGGGAAAAGTGTAATTTTATGGTTCGAGAAGGCTTAGTTCTCGGCCACAAAATTTCTGAAAGAGGGATGGAGGTCGACAAGGCCAAGGTCGAAATAATTGAAAAACTCCCCGCGCCCTCAAATATTAAATCAATCCGTAGTTTTCTTGGCCACGTGGGTTTTTATAGGCGGTTCATCCAAAACTTTTCTAAAATAACAAAACCGCTAACCCACCTCCTGGAGAAGGAATCTCCATTTATTTTTGATAACGCGTGCGTAGAGGCATTCAATGCCATAAAAAATAAACTTATCCATTCTCCCATTCTGGTGGCGCCCGATTGGACCCTTCCGTTTGAGATTATGTGCGACGCGAGCGATATAGCGGTAGGGGCCGTATTAGGCCAACGCGTAAATAAATATTTTCATCCTATCTACTACGCGTCCCGCACGCTCACGGCCGCACAGGCTAATTACACGACAACGGAAAAGGAACTCCTTGCCGTCGTCTTCGCCATAGATAAGTTTAGGCCATACGTCACGCTTTCAAAAATTATTATATTTACCGACCACTCCGCCCTAAAATATTTATTAGAAAAAATAGACGCTAAGCCCCGCCTTCTTCGATGGATCCTCCTATTACAAGAATTTGATTTAGAGATCCGCGATAAGAAGGGGGCCGAAAATTTAGCGGCCGACCACCTTTCTCGTTTAGAGCACCCAATCGCGGAAGCGCTCTTCGAACCGGAAATCGATGATCGATTTCCCGAGGAGCGTCTTTTAGCTTTAAATAATTTAAAAACTTCTCCCTCGCCTTGGTTCGCAGACTACGCCAACTATTTAGTTGCGCGGGTGCTCCCGAAAGACTTTTCAAAACAGCAAAAGAAGAAATTCTTTTCTGATTTGAAAAATTACTTTTGGGAGGACCCTTTCTTATTTCGCGTCTGCGCGGACCAAGTCGTGCGGAGATGCGTTTCGAACGAGGAGGGTGCGCAAATTTTGCGGCACTGCCACGAAGGGCCGGCCGGGGGGCATTATCAAGCCAACCGGACCGCGTAGAAGGCGCTGGAGGCGGGCTTTTATTGGCCCGCTCTCTTCAAAGACGCTCACACTTTTGTGAGCGCATGCGATAGCTGTCAACGGTCGGGTAACATCTCTCGTCGCGACGAGATGCCCCAAAATTTTTATTTAGAATGCGAGATTTTCGATTTATGGGGCATAGATTTCATAGGCCCCCTACCTCCTTCTTATACAAATCGCTACATTTTAGTGGCGGTCGACTACGTATCTAGGTGGGCGGAAGCGCAAGCTCTCCCCACCAACGATGCGAGAGTCGTCGTCAACTTTCTTAAAAAATTATTTTCTCGCTTCGGTACGCCCCGTGCGATAGTTAGTGATAGGGGTACGCACTTTTGCAACGCCCAATTTGCAAAAATATTAACCAAATATGGCGTCACGCATAAACTCGCCACCGCCTATCACCCCCAAACGAGCGGCCAAGTGGAGGTCGTAAATCGGGAAATCAAACGCATATTAGAAAAAACCGTTTCAATAAATAGGAAGGATTGGGCAATTAAATTAGACGACGCGCTGTGGGCATATCGTACGGCGTACAAGACCGCAATCGGTTGTACGCCTTATCGATTAGTCTACGGCAAGGCGTGCCATTTGCCCGTAGAATTAGAGCACCGCGCTTTTTGGGCGTTAAAACTCTTAAATCTCGATCACAATTTAACCGCCGAAAATCGGAAATTCCAATTAAACGAACTCGATGAATGGCGTGCGAACGCTTACGAGAGTAATAAATTTTATAAGGAACGCTCGAAATTTTACCACGACCGCAAAATTAAATTTCCAAAATCATTTGCGCCGGGCGATCTCGTCCTCCTATATAATTCTCGTCTTCGTCTTTTTCCGGGGAAACTAAAATCCCGTTGGTCCGGCCCCTTTCAAGTGAAAGAGGTTTGGCCATACGGGACCGTCCTTATCACCCACCCGGAAAAAGGCGACTTAAAAGTTAACGGTCACCGACTAAAACTCTACCACGCGGGGGATCAACTGGGAGGGAAGCTAAATTCCATACCCCTCCCCCACCTCTAAAAAGATCGTACCCCGCCACCGCGTCAAGCTACGAGACGGTAAACAAAGCGCTCGTGGGAGGCACCCCCATATTTATCCAATTTCGCTCTTTCACATAAAAAAAAATGATGAAATAATTTTTCATTTCAAAAAAAAAAAAAAAAAAAAAAAAAAAACTTAAACAAAAATAATAATAATAAATAATAATAATAAATAAAAAAATAAAAAACAAAATGAAAAAAAATAATAATATTAATAATTATGCATATTTTAAATTATCATTCTCTTTTTTCAAAAAGAAAAATGAAACAAATAAAATAATGCAAAAACTTTAAAAAGAAAATCAAAACGATTTTTGGGAAATTTTAAGATAAGACAATAGGAAGTTTCTCAAAGTAGGATTATTCGACAGACCCGAGAGGGGATTTTTGTCGATATTTCGAAACAAGAAAACCCCGTTGCTTTTGCCTTTCTATTTCTCTTATTTCTTCCTTGGTTTTTATCTTAAAGTTTTCTCTTTATTTTCTTTATTTTATCTTTCTTAAAATTTAGATATATTTTAAAACATGCTTATTTTCATATTAAAACCAAAACAACAAAAAAATACATATAATATAAATAATAACATAAAAAGATGATAAAATTTTATTTTTATCATACCAAAAAATATATGTTTTCTTTTTCTTACTTCTTTTATACTTATTTTATTCATGTTTTGTACATTTCAAAAAACTAAAACAAACCAAAAAAACAATTTTGTATATATTCGTGGAGTCCCTTTTTTTTTTGTAACTATTCTTGTATATATTTTTTCTTTCTTGTAATTAAAATCTTCGTCTTTTTTGTAAATATTTTCGTTCCTCACACTTACCTTCAACATTGAGGACAATGTTGGTTTTAAGTATGGGGGCGTGTTTTCCCTCTTTTTTGTAATTATTTTTGCCCCTCCCTTATCAAATGAAAAAAAAAAAAAATTTTATGTTTTATATTTATGTCTTTATTTGTATATAAATATTTATGTCTTTATTTGTATATAAATAAACCTTATTTATAAAATCAAAATCAAAAAAAAAAAAAAAAAAAAAAAAAGATGAAAAGTTTTACTAAAAAATTTGTTACAACAAAATTCACAAAAATTTTGTCATAACATTCAAAAAATATATGTCTTTCTTTTTCTTTCTTTTTCCTTTTTTTAGTATTAATGTAAATATATATGTATTTACATATGTTTTTTTTGTTGTTATAAATCAAAAAAAAAAAAAAAAATGATGAAAAAAGTACTTAAAAATTTGTTATAACAAAATTAATTTTGTCATAACACCAAAAATATTTATGTTCTTTTATTTCTTTTCTTTTCTTTCTTTTTTCCCTTTTTTTATGTACATATTTTTAACAAAATTAAAACAATCAAAAAAATTATGATGAAAAAAAAAAATATCTTAGAAAAATCAAAAAAATTTTGTATTTATATATGCATTTTGTTATAAAGAAAATCAAAAATCCAAAAAAAAATCATATCTTAAAAACAAAAAACAAATATTTGAAAAACTTATCAAAAAAAAAAAAAAAACCCAAAAATAAAATAAAACCCCTACTTAGCTTTTTGTTATTCCCAAGGCGAGGTTAGTTTTATCTCTAAGCGCTTTTCATTATTTATGATTTGCTAAATCAATTTTATTTATTTCATAGTTTGAAAAATTTAAATCGAGGAATTTTCAGTAGTAAAGAAAATCTTACGATCTTAATTTAATTTGAGAACAGAACTTTTAGCACTACCTCGAGTTTACCCTAAATTGATTCATTTTTGTATTATATTGGCAAACCATCTTTAGATTCAATTATTCTAACTCTAAACTTGTGAAACTTTAGGAATGTTTTTAATCTACTAAACTTGCTCTCAAAATCTTTCTTTATTAATCTAGAATTTCTCTCGAAACCCAAGTATAAACACCCTTTTAGCTTGGCATAAAAAAGTAAAAGAAGAAGTTTTAAAAGAAATCCTGTGTCAATGGGAATAAAAAGATTCCGTAAACACAGGCACCCAATATTGTTAAAAGAAATCTTGTGTCAATGGGAATTTAATTCCGTAAACACGGGCATTGGGTTAAGTTTAGAAAAGATTTCGATTATCCCGCGTAAACCAACGCTGGGAACCAAAGCAAAACCACCAAAAAGGTGGGGTGAGAGGATACAATCCGTCACCCCTAAATCCAAGCACTCTTCTTTTTGCCAAGGCTACCTCTTTTCCCCTACCCCTTAGCCAATAAAATTGTTCCTAGATTTTAATTTAAAAAAGTTTGAGAGAGCATAATTAGTAGGCTTTATTTATTCTTAAAAGCTTTCTTAAAAAAGGTTAAAGTTTTATATAATTCTATTCTAATTAAAAGGTACCAAAGACTGCAATAATCGACGCTATTTAGCTAACTTTAGAAGTCTCGCTAAAAATTTTTCGCTCTTTTTAAATTGCTTTCATAATTTTGGACTTACCTCCTTAAACAATCCTAAATTTATTTCGATCTTACTTATGATTTAATAAAAACTTTAGTAAATTAGAAATTTTATTAAACGTCTTATAGGTATCCCTTACTTTTGCTCTGGAATAGCAAAAGCTTAAGTATGGGGGTGTTTGATGAATAGTAAATAATGCATATTTTTAGTATAATTTCTAGCCTAATTTTGGGCAATTTTGTACATATTACATACAAATTATTGAATAAATCACTTCTTTTTATATGTTTATAAATATTCATATAAATTTTGTTAAAATAAGTAATTATACTTATATAAAAATAAATTTTGAAATAACTTTGTATTATGTATTTAATATAAATATAAAGAAATATATAAATATATATAATAATTATAGTAGTATATATATATATATGGACAGATCTATACAAATTCCACGAGATTCCACGAGATTTCACGGGACGAATTCCACGAGACGTCACGTATTTCACGGGTTTTCACGGGATGTTTCGACGAATTGCAGTAAAAGTTGGGTATTTCTACATACAATATGCAAATTATTAAAATAAATAGCTTGTTTTATCTTATATGTAAATATTATAAGTATAAATAAATATTGATATTTTTAATACATATATATTTATGTATATATGTAATAATAAATACATATATGTTAATATATAATAATAATAAGTGTATATATAAATAAATAAGATATATAATAAAATATATATTATAATAATGATAAGAATGTATATACAATAATAATAATAATAAGTATATATAGTAATATTTAATAAAAATAGTAATATGTATATGTATATAATAATATAGTAGTATAAGCTATTAACATAATAATAATATCGTATAAATATATATGTATGTGTATAAATATATGTATTATATATGTATATGTGTAAATATATAAATAATAATAGTATATAATATATAATAATAACATATATATTTATAATAAAGAATAACATATATATATTAAATCATATAATTAGTTATGTAAATTAAATTAAAAATGAAAATAAAAATATCTGTGCTGATCATAATATATTTAAAATACCCCTTTACTTTACAGATGGAGCCACTTGGCTCGCTGGTTCTGCTCTTGGTTGACCCCGGAACCACCCTGGGATCGAATCCGGGCAAGCTCAATTTTGCTCCGGATTAAATCCGCCCGCCCTGCCCGCGCCGCTGCCCGATCCGCCTGCCCGCGCCCCTCCAGCTCAACCCGCCACCTGCTGCACCCTTCCAGCTCCCTAACCGCACCCCACATGCTTCCAGCTAACCGCACCCCCCTCAACTCAAAACAAATTTTGCTTCTCTCAATGTGCAGCCAGCTGCCCCTTTTTTTTTTTGCTTAATGCACCCCCCCAATTCCTCTATAAATAAGGGGGGTAGGCCATTGTATTAAAGGTTCAAAATTTTGAGAGCTTGTTCTTAAGGTTTTGATCCAACTAGTCTTTTGTAATTTTCATAATTTTGTGCACTTTCTCTCTCTTGTTTTGTAATCCTTTTATGATGAAAATAAAATAGCTTGTTTTGTAAAAATTGTTCCCTTTGTTCTTGTGAAAATTGTTCTCTTTTTAGTCTTTTTCTTTTTATTTTTAGTTTTTGTAATTTTGTAATTTTAATTAGTTTTGTCCATTTTAATTTGGGTGTGTGTGTGTATGAGTGCAATTTTCATATTTTTAGCTTAGTTGTAATTTTTAGATGAATATATATTAGTGTGTGTGAGTGTAGGAGTTTAATTAGTTTTTTTTTTGTTTTGTTTTGTTTTCTTTTGTTTTTATTTTCTCTTAGCCTTTTTTATAAGTGTGTGTGAGTGTATGAGAGTAACTTTCTTGTTTTTAGTATTGTTGTAATTTTTAGATGATTTCATGTTAGTGTGTGTGTGTGTAGGTGGCTAATTAAATTGTTTTGTTTTGTTTTGTTTTCTTGTTTTTACTTTTTCTTTCTCTCTTTTTGTAAGTGTGTGTGTGTGTATGAGAGTAATTTGTATTTATTTTAGTTTTGTTTTGTTGTTAGTGTGGGTGAGTGTATGAGTATAGCATTTCTTTTCTTTTAACTTAGTTTTCATTAAAGTAGAGTGTGTGTGTGTATGAGTATAAATTTTTGCTTTCTTTTAATTTAGATTTCAATTTCAAGTAGAGTGTGTGTGTGTATGAGTATAAAGTTTGCGCCTTTTTTGTAATCGAATAGTTTCCATTTGCGTCACGCATTTATTTCCCGCCTATCCGTTTGGATAGGACTTGCTCACGCATTTATTTCCCGCCTATCCGTTTGGATAGGACTTGCTCACGCATTTATTTCCCCTCTACCTCTTTGGGTAGGGATCGCATTTCTTCAATTTCTGCAATTTACCGCTTTAATTTTAATTCCGTAGAGTGCGTGCGTTTTCAATTAGTGCGTCTTTTATCTTTTATATATTTGCTTTTTGCTTAATCACGCGCCCCGCCCAATCGCTAATTATCGCCGTAGTTATCATTATAGTTTCATAAAACCCTAAAAATTTCTAAGCAAAACTACTTTTCAAATTAACGTTTTCGTTCTTTTTCTTTTCATCGCTTTTCTTGGTTTTTGCTAAACGCACACCAAGCCCGCGATAGTTATCGTTTTCGTCACTAACTTTTCTATAAAATCATAAAAATCTTCAAACTCTTCTCGATAAGATAATAGCGCGTTCCTAACAAGTAGAAATAATCGATACGACCTTGGAAAAATACGACCTTGATATTTCAAAAGAAATATCCTATACTACTATCGATAAGGTCCACTTGCCTTTATTGATTTTAGTCCGGATAATTACATAAACCCAAAAGCTTTCTCTCTAAAGCACTCTTTAAAACTCTTTTAAAAACACTAAAAAATTGTTGCAACGCCTCTTTGGTTGTTGCAACTAGCTCAAGGTAAAAGAAGTTTTAAAACGCTCTTAAAGAATTGTTGCAACTACTTAAAAAATTGTTGCGACAATATTTTCAAAAAGCTTTCAATTTAAATTTTAAAAAGTAAAGTAGCTTTTTTCTTCTTTTCATTTAGCCTTCAAAGGACGCGGCCGAGGAGGAATCCTCGATATTTCGAAAGAGAAAGAGTCCGTTACTTCTATCCTTCGATAGGATAACGGATAATTCCTCGAAGTAGGATTACTCGCGGGGCTCTTCGAAAACGTCTGCCCAAGGTTGAATCGAAAAGGAAGAAAGAGCTTTCATCTCTTTCGTATCAAAAAAAACGTATCACAACTCTCTGCCGACCACAGAGCACCACCAGACCGCTGCACAGACCGCTCCCTTCTTCCGACCTCCTGATTCTCCCGAACTCCAGCACCACAACTCCAAGCCGCAGACCGCCCGAACACTTTCAGAGGAAGAGGTGATCGCTGCTGCCCACACTATCCGCAGAAGCTGCACGAGAAGAGTTCAATCAGAGACCGCCCGGTCAGAAATAAACAGACCGCAAAAACAAGAGCGAACTCAGCTTACACTTGGTGTGTCTAAATTGCTGCTACAGTGGCCTCCTATTTATAGGTGTGGGACCTGATCCAGTCACCACCCTATGAGATAGGATCACCACCCCTCAGACCGCGCGACCAGACCGGTCAACCCGCGCGATCAGCAGCAGTACTCCTACTTTATTTTGATGAACTTGCCAGCTTCAACATCGACCATGAGAGACCGCTACTCTCACAGCAGATCGCGACTTCAAAGAAGATCGCCAGACCGCCCGAAGCTATTCACCACCTGTGTTCGCACGAGACCGTGAACACAGTCAGTTCGCCATCAGATCGCGAACTCCTGTCCGCATGTCGATCTCCTCCTGAGACCGCGAACAGCAACCAGCTCGCATACCAGTCTCCTCCTGAGACCGCGAACTGAGACCGCGCGACTAAGACCCTTAGTCCGCGAATACCCCCAGAAAGCCCGGTCAGCTACCAGACCGCATTCCGGAGAGAACCTGGATCAAACTGTGCGGTCACACCAGACCGCCACAGCCTAGAAGAGGACAGCACGCCACGCGGTCACGCACAGACCGCGCGGCTCCACCTTCAGCAGACTTTGGACAAGATCAGCGGTCAACCCCGGGAGACCGCAGCTAGGCTTAGATCAGCCAGACCGCAGATGCAGACCGCCAAGTCGCGCGAACTCGTCAGACCGCCCGACTTCCTCCCAGACCGCCCAGGTCCAAAATCCTCCAAACTTCCACTTCAATAATTTCAACACTCCCCCTTGAAGTGGGAAGTTGAAACCAGCCCCAGTAAGCTCCTTAGCCGTGTGAACGGCCCCTTTGCCAGCGCCTTTGTGAAGATGTCTGCGACATTGTCCGCACTCCGCACATGCCCGACCGAAAGAGATCCCTCCAGCACCTTCTCCCGAATGAAGTGATGCTCGATCTCGATATGCTTGGTCCTCGCGTGACAAACTGGATTGGTTACCAGTTTGAGAGCACTCTCGTTGTCACCGCGTAGCAGAGTCGGCTCTCGAACCTCCTTGTGGACGTCTCCTACCAACCTCCTAAGCCAGATGGCTTCCTGAGCTGCCAAGGCCGAAGCCTTGTATTCCGCTTCCGTGGTAGAGACCGACACGGAATCCTGCTTCTTGCTGCACCATGATATAGCCGTGGGGCCCGCCATGAAGACGAATCTAGATGTCGACTTCCGATCATCCAAATCTCCCCCGTAATCAGCATCCATGTATCCATGCACTTCGAAGCCAGCATCCCTCCTGTATTGGAGACCCATATCCGAGGTCGCCTTGACATACTTCAGAATGTTCTTGGCCGCTAGCAGATGAGGTACCCGTGGCTCCGCCATATACCGACTCACCCTGCCTACTGCATATGCAATATCCGGCCTTGTGATTGTCAGATAGATCAAGCTCGCAACCAGAGCTCGGAACACCAACGGATCTTGCATAATCCTCCCCTCATCTTTCCGAAGTTTCATAGCCTTCTCCAGAGGTGTGGAAGTGCACTTCCCTTCCTTCATACCGAATCGCTCCACGATCCGCTCCGCATATCCAGCCTGAGACACCCGCACTCCACTTTCCTTCCTCTGCACCTCGAGTCCAAGGAAATGGTGAAGCTCACCTAAGTCCTTCATCTCGAACCTGATAGCTAGCTCGGCCCTTAGCTGAGCTACTTCCTCCGTCGAGTTCCCCGTCACGATCATATCGTCGACGTATAGCAGCACGATGACTTGAAGCTCCCCGCTCTTCTTGACGAACAAGCTTGAGTCTGAGTCTGAAGCACAAAACCCACAGAATATGAGATATTATGCGATCTTTCCGTACCACGCCCTCGGCGCTTGCTTCAACCCATACAGGGCCTTCTTCAGCTTGCAGACATGCTCCGGAAAATCTTCAGACACAAAGCCTGGTGGCTGGACCATGAAGATGTCCTTGTCAATCTCGTCGTACAAGAAGGCGTTCTTGACGTCGAGCTGCCAAATCTCCCATCCACTGAACGCCGCCAAGGCAATGATGAACCAAACTGAAGTCATTTTTGCCACCGGACTGAAAGTCTCCTCGTAGTCTTCACCGTATTGCTGCGAGAACCCCCGAGCTACAAGACGAGCCTTGTACCGCTCGATACTGCCGTCAGCTTTCTTCTTCAATTTGTAGACCCATTTGCAAGTTACAGGAGTAGTGTCCTTGGGCTTGGGCACAAGAGACCAGGTCTCATTCTTCTCAAGAGCTGCCATCTCTTCTTGCATTGCAACATCCCACTCCATCACGCCTTGGGCCTTCTCGAAGCTCGACGGCTCCCTCTCATCCAAGGGACCAGCGAAGAAACATGAGACAAAGCTCACAGCGTTTCCTCCTGTATAGCGATCAGGGGCAACGACTGCTCGCTTCGACCTCCTCAGCTCCTTCCCCTGAACCGTATTATCTCCAGCTGCTTCTTCCCTAGCTCCTCTTCCAGACGTGCTAGGAGCATCGCTCCCCCTGCTCCCTGAACCAGAAGCCCCCGTCTCGGAACTAGAAGGAGATGGACCACCTGGTGACACAGGTAGCTCCACCTGAAGATTCTCCACAGCTTTCTCCGGCACCTCCACCCTGCTCTCTGGTAGCTCCACACCAGAAGACCCCTTGTAAGATGTCACCTCATCGAACACGATGTCGCGAGAAACAACAAATCTCCGCATCTCCGGGTCCATGCACTTCCAACCTTTCTTCCTCTCATCGTATCCCACGAAGACTAGCTTCCTTGCTTTCGCATCTAGCTTCGTCCGAAGAGCATCTGGAACATGCACGTAACAGGTGGAACCAAATACCCGAAGGTGAGCCACGCTTGGCTTCTCCTTGAACATCATCTCATGAGGAGTCAACATATTGATGGGACTCAAAGGCATCCGGTTGATGACGTAGGCAGCACAAGACATTCCCTCCGCCCAGAAGGACTTTGGGATGCTCTTGGCATGCAGCCAACACTTGCAGGTCTCCGTCAGATGACGGATCTTCCGCTCTACAACTCCGTTCTGTTGTGGAGTATTAGCACAAGTGAGTTCCCTCCGGATGCCTGCCTTCCTGCAAAAACTGGAGAACTCAGCAGAGGTGAACTCCCCTCCGTTGTCCGTCCTCAGCTTCTTGATCCGCAGATTCAGCCGACCCTCCACGAGCTCCTTGAACTCCACAAACTTGGCAAACGCCTCTGCCTTCTCCTTCAGAAAATAAACCCAGACATATCTGGTGTAATCATCGATCAACACCAGCATATACCTGCTGCCTCCGAGGCTTGGGGTAGCAGTTGGTCCCATCAAGTCACCGTGGATGCACTCCAACGGCACACTACTCCTCGTCTGCGACTTGTCAAACGGCAGTCGATGAGACTTGCCAAACTGACATCCCTCGCAAACATGACCTTCACCGTAGGAAGATAGATTTGGCAGGCCCTTGACCAGACCTCTCACCGCCATAGCTTTCAGCTTATCCATCCCTACGTGCCCCAACCTCTCATGCCATATCACGACACCATCATTCGTCTTCATCTTGTCGACATAAGAACTTGTCGATAAAACGAACAAGTCTTTCGCTCTCCTCCCGACATGGACAACCTCGGCCTTCACGGCCTCTACATTACATAGAAATTTCACTTCTGTTGGGCCGAACAGAACGTGATACCCAGCGTCAACAGCGTTGGTCACGGAGAAGAGGTTTTTCCTCATACCGGGCACATGATAGACACTCTTCAAGGTTAATGGCCCTCTATCACTGCCCAAGGAAACAACCCCGACCTTCTCGACTGCATGCACAGTATTATCTGCAGTAATAATAGCATTGTTACCTGTGTAGGGCTCCGCTGAAGAAAGCTTCGACCCATCCCCGGTGAGGTGATGACCACACCCCGAGTCCACGATCCAGTCCTCCTGATAGTTGATAGGAACCGAGACTCCAATAGAAGCCGAGAAGGCTCCTCCCCATCCTCCATCAATATGATTGGTCGGTGCTTCCTCCTTCTCAGCAGCATGCCCTGACTGAGTATTCAGCCTGCAGTCCTTCTTGAAGTGTCCAACCTTCCCGCATTTGTAGCATTTGAGACCTTCCTTCTTCTTCTTCTCCTCAACTTTAGGAGGATAGCCCCTCTCCTGCTGTCCAGAAGTTGAAGGCCCATAGCTTCCAGCGGTCTTCTTCTTCTTATCCCACTTCTTCTTCTTTCCTGAGAAGAGAACCTCGCCATCTCCCCCAGACACAGACACCCCCGCCATCTGCCTTGCCAGACTTTCCTACGACGCTAGCAGATTCTCCAGCTCTATCAAAGATGGCTGATTAGCCCAACCCTGCACCGACGTCACAAAGGCCACATATTCCTTCCGCAGGCCGCGGATGATGTGCCTTTTCAGCTTTGCCTCAGAAATTGGCTCATCAGGATCCAGTGTTGATATCTCTGCGCAGAGGTTCTTCATCTTCAGAAAGAAATTTGAGATAGAAAGATCACCCTGAGCCGACCTTGCCAGCTCATTTTCTAAGAACTGTAGCCTAGCTACATTCTTCTTATTAAACAGCACATCCAGGGCTCTCCAGATCTCGGCAGCTGATCCACACCCTAAGATGTGATCAAATAGATCAGGTGAAATGGCACGCTTCAAAGTGAACTCGGCCTTAGCATTGGTCTTTCTCCACGCCCTCACGGCCGGACCATTGTCACCCGCTTCTGTTGCCTTCACCTCCTCAGTAGCATCTCCTCCAACAACCTCCCAGAGGTCCTCCCCTAGAAGATAGCTCTGCATACACGACTTCCACTTCTTAAAGTTAGTCGATGTAAGCATCTCAATCCCAAGACCTCTTGCAAATCCACCTTCCATTGTTTTTCCTCTGGTTCCTTCTTCACAAAGGCGATGGCTACTCTAAGATTCACTGCTCTATCCACTCCAACCTGCCTCTGATACCATGTGAGAATTTCTAGGACCTTGTGAGAGCAAGCAGGAATAACAACTAGAGATACAAGCCAAAGCAACCAGAAACAATCTTAGGCAAACAAAACGATCTTTATTGATAGCAAACTTCAATTACAGGGCAAAACATGCTTGACGAGACATGATTTCGTCAGCACAAAACTCCAAAGAGAAGTACAGAAAAAACTGATAATTGAAGATCGCCCAACCTGCGCGACCTCCCCTGCGATCTCTGATAGTTGCTAGACCGCAACTCTCTGCCGACCACAGAGCACCACCAGACCGCTGCACAGACCGCTCCCTTCTTCCGACCTCCTGATTCTCCCGAACTCCAGCACCACAACTCCAAGCCGCAGACCGCCCGAACACTTTCAGAGGAAGAGGTGATCGCTGCTGCCCACACTATCCGCAGAAGCTGCACGAGAAGAGTTCAATCAGAGACCGCCCGGTCAGAAATAAACAGACCGCAAAAACAAGAGCGAACTCAGCTTACACTTGGTGTGTCTAAATTGCTGCTACAGTGGCCTCCTATTTATAGGCGTGGGACCTGATCCAGTCACCACCCTATGAGATAGGATCACCACCCCTCAGACCGCGCGACCAGACCGGTCAACCCGCGCGATCAGCAGCAGTACTCCTGCTTCATTTTGATGAACTCGCCAGCTTCAACATCGACCATGAGAGACCGCTACTCTCACAGCAGATCGCGACTTCAAAGAAGATCGCCAGACCGCCCGAAGCTATTCACCACCTATGTTCGCACGAGACCGTGAACACAGTCAGTTCGCCATCAGATCGCGAACTCCTGTCCGCATGCCGATCTCCTCCTGAGACCGCGAACAGCAACCAGCTCGCATACCAGTCTCCTCCTGAGACCGCGAACTGAGACCGCGCGACTAAGACCCTTAGTCCGCGAATACCCCAGAAAGCCCGGTCAGCTACCAGATCGCATTCCGGAGAGAACCTGGATCAAACTGTGCGGTCACACCAGACCGCCATAGCCTAGAAGAGGACAGCACGCCACGCGGTCACGCACAGACCGCGCGGCTCCACCTTCAGCAGACTTTGGACAAGACCAGCGGTCAACCCCGGGAGACCACAGCTAGGCTTAGATCAGCCAGACCGCAGATGCAGACCGCCAAGTCGCGCGAACTCGTCAGACCGCCCGACTTCCTCCCAGACCGCCCAGGTCCAAAATCCTCCAAACTTCCACTTCAACAATTTCAACATGGACAACTTCTCGTATTCCGTGGTGTGGAAGGTCATGGGTCGTCGCCTGCCGGCCTATGTTATTGAAGGTGAGATCCGCAAGCGGTGGGATCAGTTTGGTGAATTCAAATTTCTAATGCTTCGTGCGGACTGTTTTTTATGCATCTTTTTATCTGCGGCGGCCCGTGACTGTGTTCTCCAAGGAGGGCCTTGGTTTCTCAATGGATTTATTGTAGGGATGGATGCATGGTCTCCGGATTTTGACCCCTCTTCGTTCAAGGGGCTGTCCTTGTGAAAATTTCTCGGACCTTGTGAGAGCAAGCAGGAATAACAACTAGAGATACTAGCCAAAGCAACCAGAAACAATCTTCAGGCAAATATGTGATCTTTATTGATAGCATAAAACTTCATTACAGGGCAAGACATGCTTCGCGAGACATGATTTCGCCAGCACAAACATCAAACAAGGAAAAACAAGGAAATGCAGATAACTAAGACCGCGCGACCTCCCTGCGATCTCAGATAGTTGCTAGACCGCAACTCTCTGCCAACCACAGAACACCACCAGACCGCTGCACAGACCGCTCCCTTCTTCCGACCTCCTGATCCTCCCGAACTCCAGCACCACAACTCCAAGCCGCAGACCGCCCGAACACTTTCAGAGGAAGAGGTGATCGCTGCTGCCCACACTATCCGCAGAAGCTGCACAAAAGGAATTCAATCAGCAGACCGCACGGTCATAATAAGACAGACCGCAGGAACAAGCCGGACTCAGCTTACACTTGGTGTCTCTTTCTTATGCTGCTACAGTGGCTCCTATTTATAGGCGCGGGACCGGATCCAGTCACCACCCTATGAGATAGGATCACCACCCTCCAGACCGCGCGACCAGACCGGTCAACCCGCGCGATCAGCAACAGTACTTCTGCTTCATTTTGGTGAACTCGCCAGCTTCAACATCGACCATGAGAGACCGCCACTCTCACAGCAGACCGCGACTCTACAAAGAGCTCGCCAGACCGCCCGAAGCTGTTCACCACCTGTGTTCGCACGAGACGGCGAACACAGCCAATTCGCCATCAGATCGCGAACTCCTGTCCGCATGCCGATCTCCTCCTGAGACCGCGAACAGCAACCAGCTCGCATTCCAGCCTCCTCCTGAGACCGCGCACTGAGACCGCGCGACTAATTTCCTTAGTCCGCGAATACAACCAGAGAACCTGGACTACCCTGTGCGGTCACACCAGACCGCCACAGCCTAGAGGAGGACAACCCGCCACGTGGTCAGAGGCAGACCGCGCGGCTCCACCTTGCCGCCTTGGACCAGATACCAGCAGTCATTCCAGGAGACCGCAGCTAGGCTGATACCAGCCTGACCGCCCGGACAATCTCCCAGACCGCCCAGGTCCAAGAACCCTCTAACTTCCACTTCAACAATTTGAACACTCCCCCTTGAAGTGGGAAGTTGAAACCAGTCCAAGTAACTCCCTTAGCCGTGTGAACGGCCCCTTCGCCAGCGCCTTTGTGAAGATGTCTGCGACATTGTCCGCACTCCGCACATGCCCGACCGAAAGAAATCCCTCCAACACCTTCTCCCGTATGAAGTGGTGCTCGATCTCGATATGCTTGGTCCTCGCGTGACAAACTGGATTGGTTACCAGTTTGAGAGCACTCTCGTTGTCACCGCGTAGCAGAGTCGGCTCCCGAACCTCCTTGTGGACGTCTCCTACCAACCTCCTAAGCCAGATGGCTTCCTGAGCTGCCAAGGCCGAAGCCTTGTATTCCGCTTCTGTGGTGGAGACAGATACGGAATCCTGCTTCTTGCTGCACCATGATATAGTCGTAGGGCCCGCCATGAAGACGAATCCAGATGTCGACTTCCGATCATCCGAATCTCCCCCGTAATCAGCATCCATGTATCCATGCACCTCGAAGCCCGCATCCCTCCTGTACAGGAGACCCATATCCGAGGTCGCCTTGACATACTTCAAGATGTTCTTGGCCGCTAGCAGATGAGGTACCCGTGGCTCCGCCATATACCGACTCACTCTGCCTACTGCATATGCAATATCCGGCCTTGTGATCGTCAGATAGATCAAGCTCCCAACCAGAGCTCGGAACACCAACGGATCTTGCATAATCCTCCCCTCATCCTTCCGAAGCTTCATAGCCTTCTCCAGAGGTGTGGAGGTGCACTTCCCTTCCTTCATGCCGAATCGATCCACGATCCGCTCCGCATACCCGGCCTGGGTCACCAGCACTCCACCTTCCTTCCTCTGCACCTCAAGTCCAAGGAAATGGTGAAGCTCCCCCAGATCCTTCATCTCGAACCTGATAGATAGCTCAGCCCGAAGCCTAGCTACCTCCACCTTTGAGTTCCCCGTCACGATCATATCGTCGACGTACAGCAGCACGATGACCTGAAGCTCCCCGCTCTTCTTGACGAACAAGCTTGAGTCCGAGTCTGAAGCAACAAATCCACAGAATAAGAGATACTCTGCGATCTTCCCGTACCACGCTCTCGGCGCTTGCTTCAACCCATACAGGGCCTTCTTCAGCTTGCAGATATGGTCCGGAAAATCTTCAGACACAAAGCCTGGTGGCTGGACCATGAAGATGTCCTTGTCAATCTCGTCGTACAAGAAGGCGTTCTTGACGTCGAGCTGCCAAATCTCCCATCCACTGAACGCCGCCAAGGCAATGATGAATCGAACTGAAGTCATTTTTGCCACCGGACTGAATGTCTCATCGTAGTCTTCACCGTATTGCTGCGAAAACCCCCGAGCTACAAGACGAGCCTTGTATCGCTCGATACTGCCGTCAGCTTTCTTCTTCAGCTTGTAGACCCACTTGCATGTCACAGGAGTGGTGCCCTTGGGCTTGGGCACAAGAGACCAGGTCTCATTCTTCTCGAGAGCTGTCATCTCTTCTTGCATCGCAACGTCCCACTCCTTCACGCCTTTGGCCTTCTCAAAGCTCGACGGCTCCCTCTCATCCAAGGGACCAGCGAAGAAACATGAGACGAAGCTCACTGCGTTTCCTCCTGTATAGCGATCAGGGGCAACGATCGATCGCTTCGACCTCCTCAGCTCCTTCCCCTGAACCGCATTGTCTTCAGCTGCTTCTTCCCTAGCTCCCCCTCCAGACGTGCTAGGAGCATTGCTCCCCCTGCTCCCTGAACCAGAAGCCCCCGTCTCGGAACTAGAAGGATATGGACCACCTGGTGATACAGGTAGCTCCACCTGAAGATCTTCCACTGCTTGCTCCGGCTCCTCCACCCTGCTCTCTGGTAGTTCCACTCCAGAAGACCCCTTGTAAGATGTCACCTAATCAAATACAACGTCGCGAGATACAACAAATCTCCGCATCTCCGGATCCATGCACTTCCATCTTTTCTTCCGCTCATCGTATCCCACGAAGACTAGCTTCCTTGCTTTCGCATCTAGCTTCGTCCTAAGAGCATCTGGAACATGCACGTAGCAGGTGGAACCAAACACCCTAAGGTGTGCCACGCTTGGCTTCTCCTTGAACATCATCTCATGCGGAGTTAACATGTTGATGGGACTAAGAAGCATCCGGTTGATGACGTAGGCAGCACAAGACATTCCCTCCGCCCAGAAGGACTTTGGGATACTCTTGGCATGCAGCCAACACTTGCAGGTCTCCGTCAGATGACGGATCTTCCGCTCTGCAACTCCGTTCTGTTGTGGAGTATGCGCACAAGTAAGCTCCCTCCGGATGCCCGCCTTCCTGCAGAAACTAGAGAACTCACTAGAGGTGAACTCCCCTCCGTTGTCAGTCCTCAGCTTCTTCACCCGCAGTCTCAGCCGACCTTCCACGAGCTCCTTGAACTCCACAAACATGGCAAACGCCTCCGCCTTCTCCTTCAGAAAATAAACCCAGACATATCTGGTGTAATCATCGATTAACACCAGCATATACCTGCTGCCTCCGAGGCTTGGGGTAGCAGTTGGTCCCATCAAGTCACCGTGGATGCATTCCAACGGAACACAACTCCTCGTCTGCGACTTATCAAACGGCAGTCGATGAGACTTGCCGAATTGACATCCCTCGCAAACATGACCTTCACCGTAGGAAGATAGATTTGGCAGGCCCTTGACCAGACCTCTCACCGCCATAGCTTTCAGCTTATCCATCCCTACGTGCCCCAACCTCTCATGCCATATCACGGCACCATCATTCATTTTCATCTTGTCGACGTAGGAACTTGTCGATAAAACGAACAAGTCCTTTGCCCGTCTCCCGACATGAACGACCTCGGCCTTCACGGCCTCTACATTACGTAGAAATTTCACTTCTGTTGGGCCGAACAGAACATGATACCCAGCGTCAACAGCGTTGGTCACGGAGAAGAGGTTTTTCTTCATTCCGGGCACATGATAGACACTCTTCAAAGTAAGTGGCCCTCTATCCCTGCCCAAAGAAACAACCACCACCTTCTCTACTGGATGCACAGTATTATCAGCAGTAATGATTGCATTGTTACCTGTGTAGGGCTGTGCAGAAGAAAGCTTGGTCCCGTCTCCGGTGAGGTGATGACCACACCCCGAGTCCACGATCCAATCCTCCAGATAGTTGATAGGAGCAGAAGCTCCAACAAAAGCCGAGAAGGCTCCTCCCCATCCTCCATCTATATGTCTGACCTCAGCTTCCTCCTTCTCCGCAGCATGCCCTGCTTGAGTGACCACTCTGCAATCTTTCCTGATGTGGCCAAACTTGCCACACTTGTAGCACTTCGGACCTTCTCCCTTCTTCTTCCCGTCAGCCTTGGGAGCATATCCCCTTTTTTGCTGCCCAGAAGTTGAAGGCCCAAAACCTCCGGTGGTCTTCTTCTTCTTATCCCACTTCTTCTTCTTCCCCGAGAAGAGAACTTCGCCATCTCCCCCAGTCACTGACAACCCCGCCATCTGTCTTGCCAAGCTTTCTTGCGAAGCAAGCAAGTTCTCCAGCTCCAACAGAGACGGCTGATTTGCCCAACCCTGCACCGACGTCACAAAGGCCACATATTCCTTCCGCAGGCCGCAGATGATGTGTCTCTTCAGCTTCGCCTCAGAAATTGGCTCATCAGGATCCAGTGCTGAGATTTCAGCACACAAGTTCTTCATCTTCAGAAAGAAGTTTGAGATAGATAGATCACCCTGAGACGACCTTGCCAGCTCATTCTCCAAGAACTGTAGTCTTGCTACATTCTTCTTGTTAAACAGCCCATCCAGGGCTCTCCAGATCTCTGCAGCCGATCCACACCCCAAGATGTGATCAAAGAGATCAGGTGAGATAGCACGCTTCAAGGTGAACTCGGCCTTAGCATTGGTCTTTCTCCACGCCCTCACGACCGGACCATTGTCACCAGTTTCCGTTGCCTTCACCTCTTCTGTCTCATTTCCTCCAACAACTTCCCATAGGTCCTCACCCAGAAGATAGCTCTGCATATATGACTTCCACTTCTTGAAGTTAGTCGATGTAAGCATCTCAATACCAAGACCTCTTGCAAATCCACCTTCCATTGTTTTTCCTCTGGTTCCTCCTTCACAAAGGCGATGGCTACTCTAAGTTATTCACTGCTCTATCCACTCCAACCTGCCTCTGATACCATGTGAAAATTTCTCGGACCTTGTGAGAGCAAGCAGGAATAACAACTAGAGATACTAGCCAAAGCAACCAGAAACAATCTTCAGGCAAATATGTGATCTTTATTGATAGCATAAAACTTCATTACAGGGCAAGGAATGCTTCGCGAGACATGATTTCGCCAGCACAAACATCAAACAAGGAAAAACAAGGAAATGCAGATAACTGAGACCGCTCCAGACCGCGCGACCTCCCTGCGATCTCAGATAGTTGCTAGACCGCAACTCTCTGCCAACCACAGAACACCACCAGACCGCTGCACAGACCGCTCCCTTCTTCCGACCTCCTGATCCTCCCGAACTCCAGCACCACAACTCCAAGCCGCAGACCGCCCGAACACTTTCAGAGGAAGAGGTGATCGCTGCTGCCCACACTATCTGCAGAAGCTGCACAATAGGAATTCAATCAGCAGACCGCACGGTCATAATAAGACAGACCGCAGGAACAAGCCAGACTCAGCTTACACTTGGTGTCTCTTTCTTATGCTGCTATAGTGGCTCCTATTTATAGGCGCGGGACCGGATCCAGTCACCACCCTATGAGATATGATCACCACCCTCCAGACCGCGCGACCAGACCGGTCAACCCGCGCGATCAGCAACAGTACTTCTGCTTCATTTTGGTGAACTCGCCAGCTTCAACATCGACCATGAGAGACCGCCACTCTCACAGCAGACCGCGACTCTACAAAGAGCTCGCCAGACCGCCCGAAGCTGTTCACCACCTGTGTTTGCACGAGACGGCGAACACAGCCAGTTCGCCATCAGATCGCGAACTCCTGTCCGCATGCCGATCTCCTCCTGAGACCGCGAACAGCAACCAGCTCGCATTCCAGCCTCCTCCTGAGACCGCGCACTGAGACCGCGCGACTAATTTCCTTAGTCCGCGAATACAACCAGAGAACCTGGACTACCCTGTGCGGTCACACCAGACCGCCACAGCCTAGAGGAGGACAACCCGCCACGCGGTCAGAGGCAGACCGCGCGGCTCCACCTTGCCGCCTTGGACCAGATACCAGCAGTCATTCCAGGAGACCGCAGCTAGGCTGATACCAGCCTGACCGCCCGGACAATCTCCCAGACCGCCCAGGTCCAAGAACCCTCTAACTTCCACTTCAACAATTTGAACAGTCCTCGCCCATTTGGATTCGGCTACCGCACCTCCCACTTATGTGTTGGAGTCGTGCGAACCTTGCCCGCATTGCGGCGCGGGTTGGCAAACCTCTATGGATTGACTCAACGACAAATGATTGGGACCGGATGGAGTATGCGCGGGTTTGTGTTCGGGTGGACTTGTCGAAACCTCTCCCTGGCGGCATTCCGGTAAATTGTTCTCTTAAAAGCTTTTTTCAGGTTGTGGAGTATGAGGGGCTTGCCTCCCTTTGGTCCGAGTGCGGTTGCATTGGACACTCGGATGGAGCTTGCCGGGGGGGGGGGGGGGGGGGGGGGGGGACACCTTCTGCACATCTCCGCGGCCATCCTGCTAATGCTGCCTTGCCACACGCTGCAATCCCGCGCGAGCCCGCCGCTGCACCTCGGCAGGATACCGCCGCCCCTGCTGTGCCGAAGGAAGATGGGGCTCCTGGGCCCGGTCCATGGAACGTGGTTGATCACCGCCGACGCCGGCGTCGGCGTGGGGCGCGACGGGCTCCGCCCGCCCCATTTGAGCAGCAGCCTGCGTCACCTCACGCTGATCGGCGCCCCCGATTCCGCCTGCAGATCGCCCGCAACAGCCCGAGCCGGGGCGTGCCCCGCGACCAGCACCACCGCTGGAACATCCCTTCAAGGGGGCTGTTGTCCCGGACCCCGTGGAGATCGGCCTTCCCGAGGGGGGTGCGGGTATGGACCTGGAGGCGCTGCCTCCAACTGGCGCGATCACCGGTACAGAGTTGGTGCCTGTCGATGCGGTCTTGGGGACGGAAATGGTGCTCTACCCTCTTGATCCGCCGAGGGTGCACCGCTCTCTCGCTGCCCGGGAGCTTGCAAGTTTGGACCCTGTCGAGTTTATCTCCAACAAGCGGAGCCGGGGGGATCTGGTTAGCGACGGCGAGGACGCGTCCTCTTCAAGGGGTCCATGATGAGCCTAATTTTGTGGAATTGTCGGGGGGCTCGAAAGAAGAAGGTTGGACATCTTCTCCGGGATCTTACTATGCGGTGGGGGGTTTCCCTTGTGGGTCTGTCTGAGACGATGGTGGAAGATCTCTCTCGGCGTGATGTGGACCGGTTGGCGGGCCGGAATTGGGATTTTGTGCATCAACCGTCGGCTGGCAGGTCGGGGGGTATTGCGGTGCTATGGCGGAGTGATGTAGTGCAGTTTGTGCCGGTCTCTCTTTCGAGGCAGTGCGTTATTGGGGATGTTACCTTCCCTGATAAGCGATGCTGGCGGGTGGTGTTCGTTTATGCGAACAAGGATGTTTATGTCCGGAGGCAGCTGTGGTCTCTGCTGGAGCAGTTTGCTACCCCGGATCTCCCGATGGTTGTAGGGGGTGACTTCAACTGCCTTCTGCGGCCGGAGGAGCGGCAAGGCAGTCGGCCCTTTGTTTATTCACAGGGGTCTTTGGAGATGGATGCGGCTGTGGCGGAGCTGGACCTTCAGGAGTTGGGTTTCACGGGCCCGACCTTTACTTGGTGTAACAACCAACCCGGACTTGGGCGTGTTCTGGGGCGTTTGGATCGGGTTTTTGTTAACTCGGTGGGAATGGCCGTTATTCCCTTGGGTGCTGTGCGACACTTGCCCCGGGTTGGCTCTGACCACTGTCCTCTCCTGCTGGCTTTGGGGGACGTGCAGGCTGATAGGCCGTCTAGGTGGATCCGGTTTGAGGATACCTGACTTTCTTACCCGATGGTGCGGAAGCTGGTGTCTCGGTCCTGGCTGAAGGCAGATGTCGGTGATAGTGCAGAGGTCTTGCAGCGAAAGTGTCGCCGCACCCTTCGGGCCCTTTTCTTCTGGAGCAAGAACAAGCTCAAGGATCTGGGTGCTCGGAAGGCGATTCTGGAGGCGGAGATTGTGGAGCTCCAACGGCTGGAGAGCTTGGATGGCGGCATCTCGGAGGAGCAGACGCGGACTCTCATTGCGGCGGTTAAGGAGCTCTTGAGCATTCATGCTAGGTTGGCCACTTGGTGGAAACATCGTGCAAAGGTGCAGTGGATCAACGAGGGTGATGCGAATACCCACTATTTTCACTCCATCGCCTCCTCTCATCGACGAGGCAATCGGATTTCTCAGGTGGAGCTTGCGAACGGCAGCCTTGTTGAAGATCCGGAGGGCATCGAGGCGGCATTCTTGGATTTCTTTGATCAGAAGTGGGAGTGTGCGACTCCTGTTCTTACTGGGTGGCCGCTCCTGCCTTCGTCTCGGCGGCTCGATGGAGGGGCGGCCTCCTTGCTGCTGAAGGAGGTTTCTGAGGAGGAGATTTGGGGCGTCATCAAGGCCATGAGGGCCAACCGTGCTCCGGGCCTAGACGGTATTACTTCCTCTTTTTTTGTCCACTTTTGGCCCATTGTGCGTACTTCTGTTTGCAGGGCCATTGGCGACTTTTTTGCTCTTGGTCGTATGCCCAGGGCGTGGAAGGAGACATTGGTGGTCCTCATTCCGAAGTGCCCCAATGCGTCTCGGCCGGATCGGTTCCGGCCTATTAGTCTGTGCCAGACCATCTATAAGGTGGCGGCGAAGATCCTTGTGGATCGCATGAGGGGGCTCCTACCCTCGCTCATCTCGGAAGAGCAGGGGGCCTTTGTTCCTGGGCGCTCTATTTCCCACCAGTGCTTCATCGCCCAGGAGGTGGTGCACAAGTTGGCGATCTCGACCTCCAAGATTGGGTTCCTAGCTATGAAGGTCGACATGGAGCAGGCCTACGACAAGATGTCATGGGCGACGCTGCGGCAGGTTCTGGTCATGTTTGGGTTTCCGAAGGAGTTTGCTAGATGGATTCTGCAGTGTGTGGAGGGGCCGCAGTTTGCGTTGCTCCTCAACAGGCGACGTACGAGGTGGATCGAGGCGAGCTGTGGCTTCAGGCAGGGATGCCCCCTCTCCCCTTATCTGTTCATTCTGTGCTCTGAGCTGCTCTCGCTTGCCTTCAGTCAGCGGGGGAACTCATTGGGAGTTATGGTTGCGGCTTCTGGCCCGCGGATCTCTCACTTGCTTTACGCCGACGACATCTTCATCACCTCTGATGCCACCACGTCGTGTGTGGACCAGTGTCTTGCCGTAGTGCAGGAGTACTATACTTGGACTGGGCAGAGGATCAACAGATCGAAGTCCGTGGTCATGTTTGGCAAGTCCACCCCTACGGGGACGTGCGACCGGCTGACTCGCCGCTTGGGCTTCCAGAGGGTTCGAGAGTTTACTTACTTGGGCATTTTGCTGGCTATGCACAAGTTGAAACGCTCTGACTTCTCACACCTGCTTCTGAAGGTGGCGGAGAAGGTTCGGGCTTGGGGGAACCGCCACCTCTCCTTGGCGGGTCGGGCCACCCTCGTCCGGTCGGCGCTCCTGGCCACGCCGATGTTCCTTTATACGCATTGTCATGTGCCTCGCTCGGTCCAGGAGGCTATAGAGCGGCTGGCGCGGTTTTTTCTATGGCAGAGGGCCCCTTCCCAGCGCGGGATGCACTATGTGAGCTGGGAGCAGTGTTGCTCTCCCTCTGCCGGGGTGGGCTTGGCTTCCATGGGGTGAGTAGGTGGCAGGGCCCCTTACGGGCAAAGTTCGTCTGGGAGCTGATGCAGGCGGGATCCTCCCTTTTCCACAGGTTGGTTTCGGCCCGGTACAATGGCCGCCTTTGGAGGGAGGGGATCACCCGGCGCGACTCTCCGGTTTGGCGGCTCATCAGGGAGGGTGCTGAGTGCCTTCGGCCCCTGCTTCGCTGGCAGATTGCGAATGGGGATTCTGTGGATGTACTTGCGCACGCTTGGATTCTTGATCGGCCTCTCTCCCGGTGGCCCACTTTCGCTGACTGCGGCTCGCTGGAGTCACTCCAGGTATCGGCCTTCTTGCTCCCAGGTGGCGGCTGGGATGTTTCCGTTCTGTCTCAGTTTTTTGGGCCGGATCTTGTTGAGGCCGTCCTCCAGATTACGGTCCACAACTCCTTTCCCCAGGACAGGCCAGAGCTCTGCACCCACCTCAGTGGCCGTTCTGTTGCCTCCCTCGCCTACATGGCCCAGTTTGACGGAGCGTGTACGGACTTTAGCTGGCTTGGGAAGCTGAAGCTTCATCCGCGGGAGCGGATGTTTTGGTGGCGGCTCCTGCGGGATGCGATCCCCACCCGGGCGTGGCTTGCCCGTCGGGGTCTTACTGCTGAGCGGGGATGTCCTTGGGGATGCACGTCTGAGGAGACCCGGGACCATCTGGTCTCGGACTGCTGCTGTCTGTCGGCCATTCAGATCGCTCTTTTGCGCTGGGGATATAGTATGCCCTCCTACTCCAGCTGGGAGACTGCGCGGGAACATCTCTCATCTGCCTCTGCCGGCGCGCTCGGTACAACGAGGGTTTTTTGCTGTGCGGTGTACCAGGCCTGGCGTGGCCGCAACGCCAAGGTCCACAGTGGCGAGGTGGCGTCCTTTACTGTCATGGAGGCGACCATTGTTGAGAACCTCTCCATTATGCGAGCTCTACCTCTCCAGGGGCACTGGGGTACCACCCAGCCTCACCGGCTGTCGACACCACGCTTTTGGTGCCCCCCGCCCCCTGGATGGATAAAGTTCAATGTGGATGGTTCTCTCTCCTCATCCAGGCTTGCTGGGATTGGGATGGTGGCCCGCGATGACCGGGGTGCTCTCATCTTTGCTGCTGGGTCCTCGCTTTTGCACTGGGATCCTGGGGGAGTGGAGCTGGCGGCGGTCTTGGCACTGAAGGATCTTATCCCGCCATCTTTATATGGGGTGCGCGGGGCTATTGTGGAGGGCGACTGCTTGACCCTCATGGACAGCTGTGCTGCTGGTTTGCGACGCGGCGACTGGTGCGTGACGGTGGACGGCGAGGAGGACTTCTCTTTTCTGAGCGGCTTCCCGCAGCTTCGTTTCCAGCATATTGGTCGTGAGGCCAACAGAGTTGCTGATTTCTGTGCTCGTTTTGCCCTATGGGGAAACTTTGTATGGCTTGATGTTGATAGCACTCAGACCGAGTTTGCCGAGCTTGTTCGTGCAGACTTGGATGACATGTTGTAGCTTTGTTTTTCTTTTTGGTTTTTAATTTCATGCTACATGCACTTTTCAAAAAAAAAAAAATATTTGCCGAGCTGGTCTGATCAGCCCGGACTCAGGCAGATCAAGGTGAACAAGGAAAGTGCCCGCTCGGGAGCGCCCGAAATCAGCCAAGGCACAAACGGATCCGGACGAGAGGAAAAGGGTGCGGCAGGACCGAAAGGGGAGCACCCACTCGCCCGTTGGGGGCGAGTGGGGAAGCGCCCACTCGCCCCTTAGGGACGAGTGGGGGAACGCCCACTCGCCCCTTAGGGACGAGTGGGGGAACGCCCACTCGCCCCATGGGGGCGAGTGGGGGAGTGCCCACTCGCCCCTTGGGGGCGAGTGGGGGAGCACTCCATAGGGGCGAGCGCCTACTCGCCCCTTGGGGGCGAGTGGGGCGAGCACCCACTCGCCCCCTTGCGGGCGAGTGGGGTGAGCACCCGCTCCCCTCTCCTCTTTCCCCTGCGCGTGAGTGGGAGTAGTGCCCACTCGCCCTCCCCCCTATTTTTGGATAAAGATCCTTCTCACCTCTCTCTTCACCTGCCCGGACATTTTCAGGGGGTGCAGATAGTATTTTTAAATAGCGGAACTCGGCTATTGGCAGACCTTTCACGTTATACGCAGCCCATTTTCAGGAAATCTATAAATAGACCCCCATGGGCACCTTGGGGAGGGTTGGCATCTCCTTACCCCCACCCCCTTTAGTGTGTTCGGTTAGCCAGTGACCCTGTCTTCCGTTCGCCAAGTCCTTTAGGCCAACGGTCAGGTGTTGCGAGTGCTCTCCGAGGTGCCCAGGCTCAGCATTGGCTTGGGAGGGGAAGATCTTCAGATCTTTCGGGTTAGTGGCGGGACCTCCTCGCTGCAGCCCGCGGGGTCTATTTTCATCTAAGTCCATAAGTAGAGAGGTTCCTAGGCTCTAAGTGACCGGTCGTGGGACTTCACCCGAGAGGAGTAAGGGCAAGCTGCCTACCCTGATTTCAAACTGTTCGAATCCCATTTTTTGGGTTTCAACAGTATCATTTAAAAACTGATCAATAAATAAAAGCTACATACAATAGATATACATAATTTTCATTCATGAATAATGATGTGTCTCCAAATAATAATAATGATAGTACATGAACTTGTAATACAAGGGTTAAAGATGAAGCAATAGAACTCAACAAAACATAACCAAAAACACATGCATGCACAAAAATAAATGAAAACAAGAAACATAAACTCCTTTACAGATATATATGACTAGAGATTAAAGTATGTTTGATAATAATAGTAATCATGAGAAAATATAATCAACCCATAACATAATAAATATATCCCCAGTCAATCATAAAAATAGGAGCTTGAAGGAAAGACCCATATGGATCCATATAACTTGAACAATGTGGTTTTTTGGAACCCAAATATGGTGATCAAAAGTGAAAGGTTTAGATTTAGGCAATTGTTAACCGCACCCCAGTTTTTGGCTATCCGCAACCCATTTTTATGAAGTATTACGCATTTTTTTGGATATACGCCTTGTATAAGCATTTTTAGGAAAAGTGTTCAACATGTAAGTTGTAGATATCGTCGAGATCTACAACTTTCGTGTTGAACATTTTTCCTAAAAATGCATGCACAATGGGTATTTCCAAAAATTCGTTATAGTTACGCTCATATTTCAATTCGAGCGGCAATACGTGAAAAGAGAATATTTGCATTTAAAAATAATTCTTAATAGATATATGTTTTTATCTTACAAAATGATTAAATCATCGTATAACGAAAATAATTTAATTTGAGAACATTAACTTAAGACCAAATGTAAAAGAAAAATATTTCAATATATATTGATCACGAGGAATGATTACAATGGTTTAGATCTTTGAATGCAAAGATCAAAGGAGATGATTGTTACACTTTGGTTTTAAATACTGACTCTTTCACCTAAGAACTGATTGGCTTTGACAATCCACCCCCAGATCATCCTCATGCCTAGCCCTAGCCAATCCACCTCGGATTAGCCCTAAGCCCTCACTAGATCTAAACATGACCTAATCGCCACATTCAAGGCAAATATTTTCCCTAGCCCTACTCCTAGATCTAATAGGTACACACATGGATAATTCCAACACACAATAGTAGATAATCAAAATAGCTCAAATCAAAAGAAGAATACAAACAAGATAGATATAACTTATGTAGAAATACTCCCCAATAGTGATACCGAAGAATTTCGAAGAAGAGCTACTTGAAATGATCATCGTACAACGAGAGTGCTTGAATAATCTTGATATTGACTAGGTCTTCGTTTGAATCATTATCGTTGAGAGTTAAGAATTGTGGAGGCTCTAGAGGAGACTGGAGCGACCATCTCTTGATAATATTTTGTGATGGAATCAGGTCGACAACCAATCATGAGAGAATAAATCATTTTTATACTTCTCTAGTAGCTACCATTGGCGGTAGTGGCTATCGCTGGGTGGTAGTGTTGTAATATGAGTCCCTACGCCAATTTCCCTCCATAGAACTGTTGGATTTCTAGGGCATCAAATGCGCAGTGGAAATACGGAAAACTCTCGGCAGGATCCATGCGAAACACAACAAATCAAGAAACAATTTATAACTGCGTCAAAATCAAGTTTTAAGAAGAATAACTAACGTTTGAGACCAAAACACATAATGATATCCGCATCTCCAGAAGCATCTACATGAATGCTGGAAAACTCCTCGCAAACCGTTAAACATGCTAGGGATGGAAGATGATCATCTTCCTCTGCTATGAAATGATAGTTCCGTCCACTACATAGTTTTCCTTCTCCCTCTTCTCTCTTGCATTTTCTCACTTAGGAAATGAGAATGATAATGAAGGTTTCTCCACTTCAGAATAAGAAAGAGGAGTTTGATTTTTCCACTACGGAATGGGAAGGATGAAAAGTGGTGTTTCGGTTTTCCAAGACATGCTTATATAAAACCGAAAAGACGCATTCACTCAAAACCGAATTTATAAACCCGCTTGAGAGAGCTTTAATGGTATTGGGAATTGTTTCAAAACCGAATTTATAAATTTCATGCGTGCAGCTTCATGGCTATCACACTTAGCTCCTCCTCAGAGAAAGAGGAAGGAGTTCTTCTTGATTTAATGGTTGTCAATGTCACAGTCTTCTTAGGTGTTGGCTTGAATGGAGTAGTTGGCTCTTGCTCTTCCTTTGTCTGAGAGGTAGACAACTCAAAGGACTTGAGCCTTCTATATAGGGCATCAAGGGTAATTTCCCTGAGCTTCCTTATCTCCTTAATTAGCCAAGAGTATGGAAGATACTATTTGGGAGAAGCTTGTCATTCTGGTACTTATTAGTGATCTCCTTTCCACAGGTCTTCAAGTCATTGATGGTGGTGGTGTACCTCTTGTACCACTCATCCGCAGTTTCATTTTTTTCATTTTGAAATTCTCACATTTACTTATGAGATCAACTTTCTTGTCCTTTATGACATCTTTACTTCATTTAATCCTCACAGTAACATCTTAGATTTCGTTGGATAAAGTGTAGTTGATGATGTTCCAGTATAGGTCATCAGAGAGAGTATTGACTAGGATGTTCAAGGCCATCTTGTTTATAGGACCTCATTTTTTGTCCTCTTCATGTCATTGTTCTCTTGGCTTTAGGATTTCAGCTCCATCTGCCATATTCACCTTCATGAGAATGAAATGACCTACAAGGATAGATTCATAGATTTATTCATTAATATAATCCATATATAGATCCTTGACTTCCATATGGAAAACATATCTGCACATGAGCGGTCTAAATGGTGAGGCATGGTCTTTCTATGAATACATTATAAGATATTATAGATGCTGGAAGAGTATTAAGAGTTCAGAATCTTGATTCACCAAGGTTTTAACCCTTAGAGGTGAACCTATCTATGATACTAATTGAAAGTGCGGAATAGACTCTCTGAATACTTCTCTAAATGGGGTGAATAGAGAAGACACACAAATTAATTTCTTTTCAATTATGATGCTTTCATAGATATTTTGAGAGTTAGGTTATATGCAATATATCAGATAATAGTTAGTGCAGAGATATTAGCACACAAGTAAACACAGACACAACTAAATAATAAATAGAAATAGAGAAAGGCATCCAGAAGACACAACATTTTGTAGAGGTTCCCCCAAAGGTGAGTACTTCTCTCTTCCACGGTTATGTGGGCTAGCATTACTTCTTACCTAAGGTAACGAGTCTTTTCCACTGGAGACTCCAACCCACTGAATCTTTTCCACTAGAAATTCAAAAACCATGTGTAGCTCTTTTAAAGGGAGAGCCAGGTAACATGAATGTGAATGCTTTAGATCAAGCAAATTTTATCACTAGGGAGAAATGGTGATTAGCTAAATCCTAGAAATAAGATGGGATTTTATATTGGTTCTCTTTTCCATTTAGAGCAAACTCCAAAAAAACATGCACGGTATGGGCGGTAGAAAGTTGGCGCCCAGTGTTTGTAAGGTGATCTGAAAGTGATCAAGCATTTAGTCTCACTGCCAACGTGATATGAGCCTATGAGGTCACACACAAGAGTGTTTGGAGAAATTGGAGGAAGGATTGTGTTGGCCTTACTCATATTGGATATGAGTGAAGGACCAATCCTACGACTTATTAGAGTTGGGCCGAGTAGACTGAATGCTCCACAGGTATTGTGAATATTGTATGGAGTATATTGGCAAGTTTTTAATATGAGTCATAGAGAATGTCTCGACGAAACTTATCTCAATTCGTCGAATGGTCTCGACGAATTAGATCTACTTGACGAAACAGTTCTTCGAATGGTCTCGATGAAATATATCAATTCGTCGAAATGTCTCGACGAATTGGATATTTTCGTCGAATCAATTCGTCGAATGGTCGCGACAAATCAGATCTTCTCGACGAATCTATTCACCGATTGATCTCAACGGATTCGTCGAATGATTTTGACGAATTCTTCGAATGGTTTCGACGAATTAACTTTACTCGACGAATTCAGTTTACTCCAATTCTAGTCTCGGGTGTGTGGATAGCCTCTCTCTCTTCTGGGGTATAAATAGAACACAATTTTATACCCTAAGAGAGCAATCTCTTTTGCGACTTCTGAAGAAAGACGGAAGAGCTCCGAAAGCCGACGGAAGGGTTCCAATCGGCCGTTTTTCCTGCACCCCGTCGTCGCCACCTTTCCTCTTGACGGACCTAGCAGTCCGAGGGAAACACAGAGGACTCTCTTTATCCAACCTTGTTCTTGTGCGACAAGAAGCAAGGGTTCCCCTTCACTCGTGTGGACTTCCATAGAGGCACCGATCGATTTCTGTGCTTGGAACTCAGAGTTTGCCTTCAGGATCAAACCTTAGAGCATCTCGGTTGAGTATTGACTCAACCCCTTTCAAGGATATTGCATAGTGTTGTTTTATATTTCTTGATTCATGAATTCGCAAGGTCCTTTAGTTCTTTTGGGTTATTCTTGTTCGATCTTTCCGCTGTGTGCATTTGATGCATTGTTCAAAGGAAACACAACACTTTTCTCATAACTTTAATGGCTATATTTGAAATTGACAGAAACATTGAACTCCGTCGATGATCGTTGAGCGTTTTGGTCAATGATTGTTGAGGAGAGCTTTTCACAGGGAGGGCAGTGTGGTCAACGATCACAAAATCTCGGTCAATGATCTGTGGTAAGTCTTCTTTGATATGGAATCAGTCGTCGACAATCGCTAAGTGAGGTCAACGAATGTCGGACAACGATCGTTGATCATTGGGCTGCTTTCTTCAAATCTTCAGTTCACAGAGTGCCTCCGTCGCCGATCAACGAATGGTGGTTAGCGATCATAGATCACTGAGCTAGCTTCTTCGATCATCAATCTGTGAGCTTCTTGGTCGCCAACACATGGTCAATGTTCAATGATCGTTGATCGTTGAGCATTCCTTGAGTTCAACGAACATTGAGCGCTTCGATTACGAGTAATAATTATAGATCAACGAACATTAATTGCATAGCTTTCTTTAGGAGTTCTATTATTTAGATTTACTTCACTTCATGAGACCTACTTAGAAAGATTAAAATAACATCAACACCTAATATTTTGAGAAATTTCTACATCATCAATAACTAGTTTTGCCTCATTAAATCTATAGGGATTTTTTTCAACACGGAGTATCATCAAATTCTTGTCTTAGTGAACTCGTCATGGGGCATACTAATTTAAAGAAAAGCATCATCAAGTTTCTTTTGCAGCTTAATTTTCTCTTCTTACAGTTGGATTGAATGTATCAAGCTTTCTCTCTAATTCAAGAGTTGTAGTCTGTGGGAGTAGGATTCTCTTGCACAAGGATCGTGTTTTTTTCCCGACAAATAGTTGATCTTGGCAGAAGCCCATAAAAGCTTTACTTAAAATCAGGAGAAGAAAAATCTAAGACGTCAAAATCCATTACTTCATTCGGCTTTGTTGAAATTTTAAAATCAATTAGACACTTGCTCTCTGGACCTTAATTATGGTCCGGTTCATGCGGTCGTAATCGCTTGACCGGTGAAAATAAGTCCCCTCAAACAGAGCCTCAGTCTAACTCAATGTATCAGTAATAAGGCTTCTAACATTTCTTTTATACATCTCTTGTGATCAGATTTGTTTCTAGACTCTTTATCCTTCTTCTTAACCTTGCTTCCTATATGGATAATAAATTATTTCAGTTTGAGTAGTTTTCTCATACCTTGATCTACATTTAAATCTCCCATCTGCTTTTCTGAAGTGTTCTACATTAATCTATTTCTTGAATTATTTGGCAATTAGGCTCATCATCATCAATTATAGGAATAACCTTATCAGTTACATTAAATGCAACTGATTTCTCTTTAGGAGTGGCTATGTTCTTTTTTTTTTCAGTTTCTCTTCTTGTCTTAAGGACTTCATATGCCAACAACTTCCCAAGGAGGGTACCAGTTATTTCTTTATAACATCTGCACTCCATAATAGGCCAAATTCCTATGTCCGGGTATTGGACCGTCCGGGACCACGGAGGTGCCGCCACCTAAGCCAGTCCGGGCCCACGCGCAAAGGTGTATGTCAGCCTTTTTACTCTTTGGGCATCTGAGATGTCTCCCTGAGATACCGCGCTAGTGCAAAATGGTATCTAGAAAAATCCCGGACCTGGGCCCGAGAGCTGGACGCAAAAATTCCTTCCTTAATAGCCCATAGTCTTGAGTCTCATGATCCAGGGAAATATTTGAGTAACTTGTCATTGATCTCAAAAGTGGAGAGAGCCCTCTGATTTCACTAACGATCATTCTGAATCTCCGGTATATCTCAGAGATACTTTCTTCAAAACCTTTCTTGAAGTTATGATATTGGGTGATGAGGCGAGATCCACATTAATAACTTCGTCCCTTATCGGGTGCATCACAAAGATCCCAAGTATTCAATTCCCATACTCCATAATAATATTAGAGCTGATGCTTCTATTTTTCTTCAGCCTCGAAAATGGTTTTGCTGCAATTTGTCTAAAATTGCCTTCTGATTCATCCGCTAATACAAATCAGACAATCATCACAATTTACCGTCACATTGACACGGGGCGCAGATATAGAGAAGAAATGAAAAAGAGAAATCACCACTAATCTCAATCATAATATGCATAAAATGGTGAATAAGCCCGAAAAACTATTCACCATTTCATACTTTGCATCAAAATCCTCATTCCTCCTCATTCTCTTCTACTTTCATTTTGAAAACTGTATGCAAATAAATAAAAACAAAATAGACATATGTATATGTATACATACTTTTATGACTTCAAGTCATTATTATATAACCCATATTGTTCATTCAAAACAATTTCTCATATAACTCAAAAGTAATAAAAAGAATGTATGTAATGTTTTCTCATAAAACGCAATTGTAATAACTCAAAAAGTGTAAGAAAGTCTATTTGTAACGTTCTCTAAAATTTGAGGGATATGTTTGTAATGTTTTCAAATAGTAGATGAATGTGTTTATAGAATGTTTTTTTTTTAACTTTTATAGTGTTTATTTTAACAAACTTATTGAGAAAGTAATTATTTTTTTAATTTGATAATTTTTATTACATTAGTTTATCCAAATTACAAAAAAATTGTAATATCAATATATTTCTATTCACAAAATTAAAAGAATGTAGGATCTCTTTTTACTTTCTTAGTGCATATTTTAACATAATTATTGAGAAAATAATTATTCTATTCCATCCATAATTTTCTTTAAATTAATTTATCCAAATTACCAAAATTTTGTAATATCAACATATTACTATTCACAAAATTCTTAGTGCTTATTTTAAGCAAACTTATTGAGAAAATAATTATTCTATTCCATCCATAATTTTCTTTAAATTAATTTATCCAAATTACCAAAATTTTGTAATATCAACATATTACTATTCACAAAATTCTTAGTGCTTATTTTAACAAACTTATTGAGAAATTAGTTTTTTTTTTTCATTCCTAATTTTCATTAAATTAGTTTGTCCAAATTACTAAAATTTTGTAATATCAACAATATTCCAAATCACAAAATTAAAAGAATGTATTTACCTTACTATGGAAGTTAGTTATGTTTCTTATCACATTGCAAAAAAACAATAGAATGAAATGTGTCCAAAAATATTTTCATTTCGCGCCTTTTGAAAATACGCTTTTACATACATTTTTAGGAAAAGTGTTCAACACGAAAATTGTAGATCTCGTCGACTGCACGCACAAGACGTATTGTCGTCCAGATCGTAACTATAGCGAATTTTTTGAAAATACGCCTTGTACATGCATTTTTAGAAAAAGTGTTCAACACTAAAGTTGTAGATCTCGACGAGATCTACAATTTTCGTGTTGAACACTTTTCCTAAAAATCCATGTACAAAGCGTATTTTCAATAGGGGCGTAATAACTCATAGAAATTGGTTTGCCAATAGTCAATTCTGATTTGCCTTTAACACCACCCAAAATAAATTATCATTGATGAGAAATATCCAAAAATCAACACTTTTCATACAACACAAAACCAATAAAATATTGATGGTTTGAACAAAAAGAGAGAAATTAATATTACAATAATGTTCATTTTCAAAAGACTAACAATTTTCATTCTTCAAAAGTCTCAACATGAGCTCTCCTTGGCTTTTTCTTCGGATCAACAAAGGCAGCTACTCGTGTTTCATCATCCAACTGCAGGTGAATAATACATTAGTTTACTTAACTCAAAATTACTGCGAACCATTAATTTATAGTATCCGAAAACCCCCATAAAATTTCCACTTTTGCAAGTCCTCGAGTTGTGCCCAACACCTCCACAATTGCCGAAGAAGAATATGTCGCCCCGCAAATGTCGCCTCGCCGAACGCCGGAATGTTAGGGCAAGCTTGTGTGGGATCGAGAATTGGGGAGGGGCGGGGAAAGAAAAGTTTCGTCTAAAAGTTGAGTTTTTTAAATATAGAGGGTAATTTAAACTTTTGATAAAAATATGTCCGGCATTTTCGACGGAAGGGAGAGTTTTTAAGCTTGTCAAAAGTTGAGAGAGAGCTAATTTTAAAATTTTGCTTGGGTCATACAGGTGGGGCCCTCAGCCAAATCCAGCAAGAGCGGAGTGATCAATCATCAGAACAGAGATTGGTGAGCGGTGACAGTCTTCATCACCCAAGACCATATTGAGCACGTCTTAGAGAGACCGGAGAGGGTAGGGCATGGGTACTCCTTAGATCAAACAACGGGTATAGCCCCATAAGAAAGACGAGCACCCAAAAGTGATCTCCTTTTTTTCTGCAGTTTGAGGGCATCCACATTACACTGTGCGTTGAACTCTTCAAGATAGCCTAGTAAGATGGTTTGAACTCATCGAAGCAAAGACAGTCATGGATTTTTGCATCAACTCGAGGAACGATCGAGTGAGCTAATAAAACTGAATAGAGTTCTCAATTTGTGAGTATGTCTCTCTCACACGAGTCTAGATCTCAGAGATGGAGTCTATTACGGTACCCGGGAGGAATCCGGCGACGGGGAGGGCCGGAGGAGAGGAGGGAACGAGATTGAGAGAGACCTCTACGGAGCAACCCTAAAACATATTCATCCAAAGATAATGAAAAAGAATACAACACAACCCCTTATAGGTGTCGTGTGAGGATAACAAAAGTACGGTGCTGATATTTAAAGCATACAACATAAGCGAATATAACTAAGATAATCATGCCATAGGCGCGTCTTCAATCTCTCCTCCTCCAGACGGACCCGTCATCGTCTTTCTCCGCGTGTAAACCCGTCGCGACGTCTCGTCGACGAGCACATCCGTAACAATACTACTGTCTGGAAAATGTGTCTTGTCCTCAAGGCAGTAGTCAGCGAACTGACGACGAAAGTCATCCCGAGGAAGCCATGTAGCGTCGAAGTCCAGGTGATTAGCCCAAGCGACGAGGACTTCATCCGAAGTGGGGTCTCCCGACAGGAAGCAACGGAGATCAAGTATCTTGGTCAGGTAGTACGACGCCTCGCCGGCAAGATCGATGTCGGCCGGGATGTGATCCGTGGTGGCATGGTCGCCCGCCACGCAACGTAGCTGCGAAACGTGGAAGACCGGGTGTATGCGGCTCTCGGCGGGGAGGCGGAGGCGGTAGGCGACCGCACCGATACACGCCAGTATCTCAAAGGGACTAAAGAACCGGGGGGGGGGGGGGGGGGGGGGGGGGGGGGGGGGGGGGGGGGAAGCTTCGGGCAGGACCCGTGGGGCACGGACAACTGGCGGTGCGGGTGCAATTTGAGGAACACCTTCTCTCCCACCTGGAAAGAAAGGTCGTGCCGCTTCTTGTTCGCAAAGGACATCTTCTGTTGGGCCCGTAGGAGGTGATGCTTCAGGTGGTCCAGGATGGAGTCGCGGTCCTTCAGGGCGGTGGCCAAACTCTCAATCTGGCATTCCCCCAACAAATTGCGGAGAATAGAGGGAGGCGGCCGGCCATAGACGACCCCGAAAGGGGTGGCACCGGCCGCTTGGTGGTTGGCGGTGTTGTAGGAGCACTCCGCCCAACAGATCCACTTGGCCCAACTACGGGTTGCTCCCCCACAAAACAACAAAGGTACGTCTCCAAGTAGCGGCTGAGGACCTCAGACTGTCCATCCGTCTGCGGGTGGTAAGCGGTGCTCATGCGGAGGCGAGTACATTGTAGCCGGAAAAGGATGGTCCAAAAGGTGCTCAGGAAGAGTGGATCACGATCGCTCACGATCGATCGGGGAAAACCATGAAGGTGCACGACGCTGATGATGAAGCTGTCTGCGACTGTGGCGGCGGTGTAAGGGTGACGGAGGGGGATAAAATAGCCGTATTTTGACAGTTTGTCCACCACAACCAATATACAATCTAACACGTGGGAGCGCGATAGCCGAGTAATGAAGTCCTGGCCACGTCCTCCCAAACACGGTCCGGTATGGGAAGGGGCTGAAGGATCCCGTCCGGAAACGCTGTCTCGTACTTGGACTTCTGGCAGACCAGGCAGGCGGCCATGAATGCCTTGACCTGTCGGAACATGTGGGGCTAGTAGAGAGAGGACGCTAAACGGCGGTAGGTACGGAAGGCCCCGGCATGCCCTCCGGAGGGCGAGGCGTGAAACTCGGCGAGGAGGCAGGGAATGCTCGGTGAGGAGGGTGATAGAACAAGGCGGCCCATATAAAACAGGCGCCCCCTACAAGCGAGTATGGTGGATGGGCGACGGTGTCAGCGATGAGCGCCGTCCGAATCCCAGACAAAACGGGGTCGGCCTCAACCTCGTGTTGGATGGTCTCAGCGTCCTGCCACACCGGCCGAGAGATAGCCCTGAGCTCCAACGACTGGCTCTGACGAGAGAGGGCATCGGCCGCTTTGTTGGCCCTCCCAGGGCGGAACTCTATGGTGAAATCGTAGCCCAGGAGTTTCGCAACCCAAACTTGTTGGGCGGGCGTGACGATCTTCTGCTCGAGGAGGTAGCGGAGGCTGTGGTGGTCTGTGCGGACCACGAAGGAGCAACCCATCAAGTAGGGGCGCCAATGCTGAACTGCGAGAACGAGGCTCATGAGCTCGTTCTCGTATGCGGAGCGGCTGCGGATGGTACTGGAGAAAGCGCGACTGAAGTAGGCGATCGATCGTCCGGCCTGCATGAGGACGACACCCACCTCGGAGCCCGACGCATCACACTCCACGAGGAACGACGGAGAGAAATCGGGCATGACCAGCACCAGCTCGTGGACCAGGGCCTGCTAAAGGGAGGCAAAGGTGGCGTCGTCCGCGGCCGTCCACTGGAAAGGTCCCTCTTCCGACTTCTTCAGGAGCTGCGTAAGGGGGCGAGCTAGAGCACCGTACCCATGGATGAAGCGACGGTAGTAGCCCGTCAAGCCGAGGAAGCCTCGGACGTCCCACAGGGATGTAGGAGTCGGCCAATGAAGGACTGCCGTAATCTTCTCCTCGTCAATGGCGACCCCCTGGGCCGAGATAGTGTGGCCGAGGTAGCTCACCTCCGACAGCCCAAAGGAACACTTCTTCGGGTGGAGGTTCAGGTGATGTCGCCGGATGGTGGTCAGAGTGAGGCGGGCGTGCCGAAGTCCTGCCAGATAGAACTGTATACCAAAATGTCATCGAAAAAATGAGAACGTGTTGACGAAGTGCCGGCCGGAATATATCGCTCATCGTTGCCTCGAAGGTGGCGGGTGCGTTGGTTAGGCCGAAGGGCATGACCAAGAATTCGTAGTGGTCGTCGTGCGTCCAGAAGGCGGTCTTGGCGACGTCCTCGGGCCGCACCCGGATCTGGTGATAGCCCGCGCGGAGGTCCAACTTGGTAAAGAAGATGACGCCCTGGAGCTCGCCCAGGAGCTCCTGAATCACAGGGATCAGGTACTTGTTCGGGATGGTGGCCTTGTTGAGCTCCTAGTAGTCCACGCAGAACCGCCAACTACCGTCCTTTTTACGGACCAGGAGGATCGGGCCGGAGAAAGGGCTCGCACTGGGGCGGATGAGGCCCCCATCAACATCTCACGGACCAGCCGCTCGATCTCATCCTTCTACACATGTTCGTAGCGGTAAGGGCGGACTGACACCGTCGCGGTACCGGGCTGGAGGAGAATGGAGTGATCGGTCGGGCGAGCAGGAGGGAGGCCGATTGGGGCCTCAAAGATGTCGGCAAACTCGGTGAGTAACGACTGAAGGTTGGCCGAGTGTGGAAGAGGCGGCGGTGTCGGAGCGGAGAGCGACCAAAGCCGCGCGGAAAAATCGACGTCGGCGGTCCGCTGGATTGCGTGGACGGATATCGGAGAGCGAAGCAAAGTGGAGTCGCCCACGAGATGGTACGTCTGGCCTTGCAAGAGGAACTGCATAGTCATACTTGCCCAGTTGACCCGCACTTCTCCCAGTGTGCGGAGCCAAGCCACACCCAGAATGGTGTCAATATCACCGATGTCGAAGGCGTAGAAGTCCACGGTCACCGGGCAGAATCCCACCATCAGGGAGAGAGCGATGCAACACCCTTGGGTCGGTCGGCGACCCATCGCCCAGACAGGCTGTAAAGTCAGGGGAGGGAACCAGTGGAAGGTGAAGCTGGTGCGCCAACTGTGCAGAAATGAAATTGTGACTCGCACCACTATCCACCATGACAACAATGGGGCGGTCACACAAAGTGCCAGCTAGCTTCATGGTCTGAGGCCCCGAAATCCCGTCCACCAAGAAACAAGGCAACTCCAAGAGGTGGAAAGTAGCCTCGACGGTGTCCAACACGCCGTCACACCCTCGAAGAGCTCAAGGGCCTCAAAGTCCGCCAAGGTAACCTCTGGGTCGAAGTCGCCGATGATGGCGTGGAACTCCTTGATGGTGCACACATGCATAGGCGAGTAGGGCTGACGACATCGGAAACACAGGCCCTTACTGTGGCAGTCATTGTAGGCACTGTTGGAGATGCGCTGGGGAGCCGCCGGGCGGCCGGGCAGTCGGGCCGGTCCACCCAGGCAGCGGCCGCTGCCGGGCCGTAGAGAGAGGTGGCCCTCAGGGTGGCCGAGGTGGGTGGTGACTGGCTGCAAGCCCTGGAGCCCTCGACGCGAGTTCGGCCTCCACCAGATGTGTCATGTCGAGGGCGTCGGAGACCATGCGAGGATAGTGCGTGCGGAGACGGGAGCGGATATGGGGCAATAATCCCTGCATGAAGAAGCCTAGGTAATGGTCGGGCGGTAATCCGGGGACGTGGGTGACCAAGGCGACAAACTTGTCGATATACTAGTCCATAAGAATATAGTTTCGGTAGATGATAGGAGACATAGAGTGGAATAACAAATGGCTCAATCGCCGTCCCATTGATATACCAACATGACTGAATACATGGGATGGCATGTTGGGCTACTCATAACCACTCGAGGTAATTGGTGTCGTTCAATGGGCAGTAGTAATCTTCAGGGACCCAAACCGACCATGGGGGATGGTCAATTGAGGAACATAAATGCTGGACGACGAACCCGAAAAATCCCCCATGAAGGAGAAAGAGCAAAGCCCCCCAGAAGAAGATCTCAAGAAGAAATAGAAGACTTGATCACCACCGGATCCTAAGAAACCCTAGAGCTTTACTCACCAGATAGGGTAGCATTTGGTGATCTCATATAGCGACTCCAATAAGTGTCGAACATGAGAGGAGAATCAGAGATCCGGATTGCTGCCCGCGAGACAAAGGAAGGCTTGGTGAGCCCTCTGGTTGGGAGTTGACGAGCTGGCAAGGGAGGAGGATCCTAATGGAGATTTGGTCGAGACTTGAAGAGCGTATGAGAGGAGTCGACAAAGGTTGACTTGCCTTACAGAAGTCTCGCCGAGTGTTTACGAGGGGCTTCGAGGGGTTGCGAGGGATCAACAAGTGTTGACAGGCCTACTAGCGGGGGTGTCGAGGGACAACAAAGCGGCTAGAGGTGTCGAAGCACGAGTGGCTGGGGTGTGCTCAGATACCAAGGGGAAAACAAACTTCATTCAAATTAGGGTAACATATTACATGAGATAAGCTTTTATTGGATGGCGCAATGAAATAATTACGAATGAAATGACTTTGAATATTCAACTGAAGTTCCTGAAAGAGCGAGAAGCGACATATCATTGCGTATTCGAGTACAAAATTTGAATATAAGGCAATGGCTCAAACCACTAAGAGATTTATTTAGTTGTAACAATTACCCAAGGATTGCTGGAAGAGGTCAAGAAGCCAATGGGGTTGTTTTGTGATAATAAGAGTAGCTTCATATATTAGGTTAATTACGACTATGTTCTTGAGAAGCTATTTGAAGTTTGACTGATAATCAGCTAGATATATTCATCAAAGCTTGATCAGAAAGCAAAAAAACTGTACTATCAGATCAAACATGTTGAGTTGTGCAGCTTAGATGCATTATCTCTAACTCGGTTCGAACATATGAGGGAGTGTGTGAGAAGTTTTTGTTACTCACAGGGGGTGACCACACCCTTAAATTATGTTTTCTCATTACAAACTATGTTGTGGTTTAGGATTTAAAAGTGATACTTCAGTTGCATACAGGTACTTCGATTAATCTCACCGCAGCATGTCTCTATGCTATCGGCTCCAGCAGCAGGTTAGTAACAATATTAATCAATTTTATTTTCTAAAATTAACCCCATGCAAAAGAATATCTAATAATTAAAATTAAAGTACTAATCAATAGGTTATATTAATAAGTGAAGGATGCTGGGCTGTTAAATAAACAAATGAAATACAATGAAAGCAGCAAAGGATATATAAATACTACCTGATTCACTGTCTTCACATTCATACATGGCTTTTTTCAGCAGTGTTGCTCCAGGAAATACAGTCAGTTTGACACTACTTAGTTTCTTCTTATCATCATCATTAACATGCTTGAATCCAAAAGTAGATATCCAGGTGTCGACTAAGTATGGAATGGCCGATAAAACTAGCATTTCTACCCTCAAAATTTTCAGCATCTATGACATTGGGGGAAAATGTAAGTTTGAGAAGTAAATCACATGCAAAATGCGCAAGACAAATTAAGAAGAAAACAACAAACTGTAACAAATTAATACCATGACTGTTAAACAAAATCTGCATTATCAGAAAACTTCGGTTGAGATTTGTTGATATTCATGATCATGTGAATTTACTTTAGACATGATAAGGAAATGATAAGTCTCTAACAAACTTCAAACTTAGTTAACATTCTTGCTGAAAGTAATGAAATTTTGTGAACCACGCCATATAATGTGCATTCAAGTAAGAAGATACTACCTCATAAGCTATAACCTTCATGGAGCTGCCTAGATGAAGCGGCCTAGATGAAGCGGCATGGGGATCAATACAAGCAGTTTTTTGTCATTTGCTTAGGTTAGAATAATTTTGTATTAGCTATATCTTGAAATATATTATATTTCAAATTCTCTGATATATGCATGTAGATGTAGTCGATGGTACTGGGATAATATGGATGACACGACATTTCAATAGAAACAAAGTGTTGAAATGTGGGGCCCCGTAGGGTAATTATGCCACCAGCCAGACTGCAGTCGGAGCATCCCAACAAAATCTTCACATGGGGGCATGGTGGCCATTTAATCCTGTGGATAGGTTGTTGAGGCCCGGGGATCGATCCCGGGACCTCCTTTATAAGAGGGCGCTAAGCACAACTCTTATACCCAAGTGAGCTGCAGCGTACTTGGGTATAAGAGGTGTGCTTAGCGCCCTCGTATAAAGGAAGTTCCGGGATCGATCCCCGGCCTCAATAACCTATCCACATGATTAAATGGCCAACAAGGCCCCGTTCGAAGCTTTGGTTGGGTTGCATCCGGCTGCGCTCGGGCTGGTGGCCTGATTACCCTGCGGGGGCCCACCTTTCAACACAAAGATTGTGATGGAAAGAAAGGGAAGAGACTGGTGTAGAAGGAGAGTTGTGGAGGTAAGAGAAGAATGGACGCCTAAAAGGGAGGAAGGGAAAATATAGAGAAAGAAAGCAGAAAAAAAGCACAACGACTAGGAAAGACGTTACAGCCAAAACCTATTCATTCATTAGCTATTTGAACCACTCTAAATGACAATTAATCGTAAATATAAATTTAAAAAAAAAATCAAAATAGTCCTAAACAAAATAAAGTTGATTATGTCATCCACCATATTTAGCAAAATACAAAAAAGGGCAGCCCGGTGCACAAAGCAACCCCGCGGGTCCGGGGATGGGTTGGGCCACAAGTAATTAATTGGATGAATGAGTGCACATATGAATTCACCTAATAAGAAAAAAAATACAACTAAAGTGAATAATTTAACACATGAATTCAATATTCATTACTCAAAACATTCATCTTGCTTTATGTAAATGGATGAATAAGTGCACCTGCGAATAAGGAGCATGCATGTATGCAGACAATGAAACTACAGAATACTGTAATTTATGAAGAAATTGTGGTTTTTTCAGAAACAAAAAATTATATTTTTCGTATTGTTGTGGTGAAATGATTAAAAATGCATACATAAGGTGTGATGTATGTTACGGACGGGGACGGCGCGGACCTTGAAGGTGTGATGTATGTTACCGAAGGGGACGGCATGGACCTTGAAGGTGAAATGATTAAAAATGCATACATAAGGTGTGATGTATGTTACAGAGGGGGACGACGTGGACCTTGAAGATACCGACACTACTGGGCGAGTCTATTCACGAAGGAATCCGATCGGAGCATGAGACGATCAGTGGCGGGACGCTTCTTTAAAATGTTATATTTTAAATGTTGTTTATCTTATTTATTAGTTTGTCATTATGGGGGATATATATCCCCTTTTCTTGTATTATGTTTTATCTTGGACTTATGTGCTAAAATTGAAAGAGCCTAAGGCTGGCTAAGAGGATTTCCTCTTAGTATTATCTCCATTCGGTTTTCCCCTCTTCCGTTGATACCCCAGGCAATATCATTGGTCCGACCTACTCTCCCGCCCGCTTTTCCTACAACAGCCGCCGGGTACACGACCATCGCTCGCCTTCTATCGTGTTGCGTCCTCGCTCGCCACCAGACCGCATGTCGGCCCCCAGTCCTCGCGCCAGCTCTGCACCGTGAGATGTCTCCGTTCTTCTGTTGCGCAGTCGCCAATCGCTAGCCGCGCACACTCGCCTGTTGCACGTACCACTCGCCCGCGCGTACTTCTCCGCCCCTCCTACCGGCCATTAGCTCCTTCCCCACATTGCTTGGCCACCCGCACCACGACGAATCACCGCTTGGACGCCGTTTGGACGAACAGTCCACCCTTGCTGATAACTCCTCCCGCCTGGCATCCTTGCAAGCTTCTGTGTACACCATCCTCCAGAAACTGGAATCCCGCGACGACCGCACCTCCAACCAGGCCATGCTGCTTTCTCCATCGGACAACCCCTCCTTCTCCGTGGGTCTTCCAGCGACACCGCCGCCCATTGCGACGTTGGCTACGCTAACCACGTCCCACGCTCCCTCGAGATTCCCCATTTCAACGGGTTGGACCCCCTTGGGTGAATCGCCCAAGCTGAGCAATTTTTTGACATCCACGAGACACCCGACAACCAAAAGGTCTCCCTGATGCTCCTCGTCATGGAAGACTATGCGCTACATTGGGTTCAGTGGCTCCACAACTCGTCTCTGCTCCTTTCGTAGGCCGATCTCAATCTAGCGTTAGTCAAACGCTACGACAACCGCTACTCCGGCAATGCGGTTGAGAGCTTGTGCGCCCTCTGACATACATCTTCAGTAGATCAGTACATCGATGACTTCATCGAATTGGACAACCATGTTCCCGGTTTTCCCCCTGATCACTACATGGGCTTCTTCCTTCAGGTACTTCAATCGCACATCCGTTCTCATCTCCGTACTCATCATCCTCAGGACATCTCCTCCGCCATGGAGGTCCCCCGCTTGGTCGAGGATGATTTTTCCATTAGGCCAACCGACCGCTCTTGCCCGCCTCTGGAGGCCACCGTCTCCTCCCGCGTCTCCATCCTTCCACCAGCTTCTCAGCGGCTACCCACGGGAGACTCGTATCCGACGGCCCATCAACCTCATAAACCGCGCCCTCTTCATGGGCCGCCTCGACCCCTGGCACACTACTGCCTCTCCTCTCAGGAATACAATGATATCTGCAACAAAGGGTTGTGTTTTCGCTGCAAACAACCCTATTCGCTGACACACGAATGCCCGCTCAAGGAGTTGCGGGTACTTATGTGCGACGACGAGGACGAGGTCACCATTGCAGATTTCGACGCTCTGGTCCTGGAGGACCACACCCCGACGGACCCGGCACCGTCTGACCCCCTGCGGTTGGGTCTCTCACACCACTCTCTTGGGGGCATTTCGAGTCCTCAGACCATGAAGCTACAGGGCTCTCTTCAAGGAATTCCAGTGGTCCTCATGATCTACAGTGCGCGCGAGCCACAACTCTGTCTCTGTGGACTTCACGACACGTCTTCAGCTGGTTCTCGACCCTACTGCGGCGTTCTTAGTCAACCTCGAGGACGGTTGGCGGTCCCGCACGGGGGGGGTCTGTCACAGCCTTCAGTTGCAGGTGGAGGAGTACAGCACCCCCGCGGACTTTTACGTTTTTCCCCTGGGTGGAGTGGAGACCATTCTCGGTATGGCATGGTTGCAGCCCTTGGGAGACATTCATCACAACCATCAACGACATCTTTCGGTCGGTCCTCTGTAAGTATGTTCTAGTTCTTTTCGACGACATACTTGTGTAGTCTGACATGGCAGGACCACTTGGAGCTCACCTTGGAGACGCTTTGCCGCCATTCCTTAGTGGTCAACCTGAAGAGGTGTGCGTCCAGACAGCGGGAGATCTCTTACCTAGGTCACACAGTGTCGGCCCAGGAGGTGGCAAGGGACACAACTTCGGATGAGTTCGGCATACCATCCGTAGACGGACGGACAGTCCGAGGCTGAATCGTTGTTTGGAGACATTTGAGCTGCTTTATTTCGGACCGGCCACAGGATTGGAGCAAGTGGTTAGGATGGCCTGAGTTTTCTTAAAACACCTCCTTCCAACACTCCGCCGGCATGACTCCTTTTCAGGCCGTCTATGCCCGCCCGCCGTTCTGCAACATCTTTCGGGAGAATGCCATGTGGGGGCAGTGCGGAAGACACTCGTGACACGGGATGAAACTCTCCGTATTCTGAAAACCCACCTTCACGCCGCTCAGCAGAAGATGCTCCATCAAGCCAACAAACGTCGTCACCACGTCCAGTTTCATGTGGGCAATTCGGTGTTTGTAAAACTCCGACCGTATCGCCATTCCTCGGTGGCCCAGCGCATCCATCCCAAACTATTCGCCCGTTTCTACAGCCCCTATGAGGTGATCGCTCGCATCGGCAAGGTAGCCTATCATCTCCGCCTTCTGGCCCACAGCTGAGTCCACCTGGTTTTTCGCGTCTCTCAGCTTAAAAGAGTGGTGGGCGACCATGCTGTCGAGGAGACCTTACCGCCTAATCTCGGCCCGGATGGCGTCTTTCTCTACTTGCCCGAGGCTATATTGAACCGCAAGATGGAGGCAACAACCGACCGGGAGTAGGTGTTGGTGGCGTGGCAAGGCCGACCTACCTCAGATGCGACTTGGTGGGACCGCGATGGCTTCCACCATCAGTTTCCGGAGTTTTTCCTTGAGAACGAGGAAAAATTTTCAGACGGGGGTATTGTTACAGAAGGGGACGGTGCGGACCTTGAAGGTGCCGACACTACTTGGCGAGTCAATTCACGAAGGAAGCTGATCGTTGCATGAGACGATCAGTGGCGGGGCGCTTCTTTAGAATGTTATGTTTTAAATGTTGTTTATCTTATTTATTAGTTTGCCATTACGGGGATATATATCCCCTTTTCTTGTATTATGTTTTTTCTTGGACTTATGTGCTGAAATTGAAAGAGCCTAGGGATGGCTAAGAGGATTTTCTCTTAGTATTATCTCCATTCGGTTTTCCCCTCTTCCGCTGCCCCCCTAGGCGGTATCAATGTATATAATACATCAAATAATAGGATAGCAAGTGATATGGAGTCTGAGTGTAAAGTTGTGTCCACAAAAACCACCTAAATCTTGGAGATCGCGGATCGAGGGCGGGTCAATATTTATTAGAGTCTGCACAAGTCCACATATGCAAGAGGTGGAGATAGTATCATTGGATAGAAAATCCAAGCCAGTAGTCACGTTCAGAGCGATGACAACATAATTTTATGTATTTTGATTTCTTTTTTGTAATTTTATTTCATGTAAACTTAATGATTTTATATTTCTGATGATTTTGGTCATCCGTAGTGGGTTCTAAGTTTATAAATAGGAAGACTAGGGGCAGATTTTCAGAGATCGTAGATTTTGGCTAAAAATTTCGAGCACTAGTGGTCGTCCCATGGTGCCGATTCCATAGATTCTTGGTGTCGAAGCCAAGATAACTATCCTTCTTCTATAACTACCTCATAACCACCTCCCCACTACCCATAACCACTAATTACTATCACCTCCACCCACCAAACTCTCTAAAACTACCTAAAATTACAGTCAGAGCTCGCAGGAAGAGTAAACGATTGTAATATTCAGGAAGTCGCACGCGAGAGTCCCTTACAGTCAGAGCTCTCAGGAGGTCGCTTGTAATCATAGAAGTTCAATCCCGGAGTCCCTTACAGTTAGAGCTCTCAAGAGGTCGCTTGTAATTATAGAAGTTCAATCCCGAGATGAGCTTGTGACTGGAGGAGGGCTAGAGGCAGGAGGTCTCGCAAGTGCGAGATGAGTTCGTGACTAGAGCAAGGACTCGTGAGAGGAGGACTGGTTAATCGCAAAAGGAGCGAGGATTACGCGTCGGGATCTTGCCTGATATCGGAACACATAGATCGCGGATGATCGCACGAAGGACTCGCGGAAGTAGTGAAGTCGCAGAAGCAGAGCAGAGGAGGCGTGCAGAGGTTCACACAGAGAAGAGCTCACATATATCACTGTGCGGCGGTGGTGATCGATCCTTATAAAAGGAGCAACATTGGGATATTTGCAGGTCTTTTGAATATTTGCAGGTCTTTATTAGGATGTAACATCAAGAGTTATTAGAGAAAGATTCACTCCTTTTGAATATTTGCAGGTCTTTATTGAAAATTGAGTTCATTCTTCCCCATCATCATATCTGAGGAAAGAACCATAAATCTTCCTGCACATGTAATTTAGCCATTAGAAGGTACCCAGGTTACCTTGGGCTCTTTGCTTTTACCATTATAAGGTGATATGAAAGAATAGAATGGTCTTTCATGATATCCTTTTGGATGGCAGAGAATGAGTTTATTAAATATAGGTTTATTATCTTGGTACTTGAAATGTTTATAGAATGTATCTAAATATAAAAATCTGCAGAATTCCTAATAATTTTCCTTTTTATAACACCCTTATTATTTATATTCATTGGTTTGTCTGGATTGTTTTTACCTAGAGGCATCTTCTCACTATTAAAATTTGTTTTATTAAATACAGTGATTTTATCAGGATTATTATTGTCCTGATCCTCAAATACTACACTTCTTTCACTTGTTTGATAGTCAATAGGTCTAACAAATCTAACTGGATTTTTCCAGGCAGGTCTACTAGGGTTTTCTATGCTAGTGCATGTGTCTACTCCTAGACCTAAGTGCTAAAATCTAATGGAGAGATTTTGTGTAATATCTTTGACCTTTTGACTCATCACATTGAGTGAGTCTTCAAAGGCTTTTGTCTTTGTAAGCTCTTCTTTTAAAGCTAAATTTTCATTAGTTAGTTCTGATTCCTTTTTATAGATTTGATTTCTCAAGTCATAATTTATAGAATACAAATCATTTTTCTTAAAGTCTTCTAACTCTTCCCTAACTATTTCTATTTCTTTTTGAACCTTAAGGTAATCACTACA